>OMLB01004085.1:3068-16288 GCA_900302555.1 Myripristis jacobus
AAAAAAGAATTTTGCTCAGACAGTAAAACTTTTTGGGGTGTGATTATGACTAGTGAAACTGCATTGTGGATATCTTGAATTAGAGTTTCTACAACTAAAAATGCCATTGCAGATATCTTCCATTGGAATTTTTACTGCTAAAAATTGAGTTATTATGTGAGGCTGGTGGTATCTAAAACAACTTGCTATACAAGCATACTGATGAAGCACCATGAAAAAACTGCGCAGAAAAATGTGAGTGTGTCGCTCATGTAGTGTCACAGCTCGTATCATAAACTGTGTGAAGGAGGAGCTTCAGGTGCAGCTCTGCAGCCAAACTGCTGCTTCCCTCGACTGCTCTCAAACTTTTTGTGTGTTTGCATGTTCACCGTATGCATTTGTTTCATCACAGCATCTGCTGATATATGCCTCTGTGAGTGCTTGCGTGCGTGTGTTTGTGTGTGTTTGTGTGTGTGTGTGTGTGTGTGTGTGTGTGTGTGTGGCCATATGGTGCTGTTTCAGTGCAGCGCTTTGTAATCAAGGCGGTTTGTTTGTTACATAAGGTGATTAGAAACATTTCTCCTCATGCTTTGGTACAACGTGTTCCTCTCCACAGGCTTTTGATGCTCTGGCTTCACACTTTGACATTTTAACACCCAGCAGTGTAGTTGTGGGCTTTGTTTTGACTTACAAATTAATGGAAATGATACCCAAAAAAAACTATTATGAGCTGGTAATCTACCTTTAGGTGGTTACAGCGGTTCTTCAGGGGGTTCTAGCTGTCACTGAGATGGTTCCAGAGGTCCTTTAGGTGGTGACCACTGTTCTTCATCTGGTTCCTGGGGTCCCTGCGGTGGTTCCACAGGTCCTTTCGATTTTTACAGCGGTACTTCAGGTGGTCCCAGGTCACTGAGATCACTGAGAACATTCACTGTCATGATCCTTTAACAACATTATTTAAAACAAAATACATAGGCAAGACATTCATATTAGCAATAAAATATCACAATAATACATAAGGTGGTGCCATTGAGACATAAGGACAAGCGAGTGATCATGTGACTCATGTGAATGCTGTCTTTGTAACTTTAGAAACTGCACACTGTTGCTTCTTTACGTGCAGGAGAGTGAGACCCAGAGACTGTCTCACACCAGGAAGCATGTGAATATACGGGTATTAAAAATGCATATATGTAAATCACCATCACTTGCCTGAAAGAAAGTGCCTGCTGCAAACCCAGTCATGAGTAGTTGGTTTTCATCTCTTCCCAAGTTTGCAACAGAGACTGTGGCTCTGGAACTTGACATGTGTTGTATCTGGATCCGGGTTACTGTTATCCTCCCTGCTTATCCTCTTACACACTTCTTTGGTTTGGTTTAGACTTTGCAGCTGGAGACCAGAAAAAGCCTAATTCACATCTTACCGAGCTATGCTTTGAATCACAGCCCCAAAGATAACACCACTTCTGCATGAACGTTCATATTTACCACTCAGCAATATTAGTGATAAATACAGCTGATCAGAGGCATTGCTAACCCATTTGTTTACCTTGTGATATGGCCAATACATTTATATATTTTCTCAGTTGTTCAGGAACACGTCTGCTGCTTTCAATCAGGGTCAGAAGCATCGTTACTGACATTTGTGTCTTCGAGCTACAATAAACATGGACTCTTGCTAATACTAACAAGCCTAAACACAAAACTTATTATAGGTTTAATTAAGTGCGGAAACATTAAAGGCTTTTTAAGAGCACACAATATTGTGACTTTGTGACAAGAACTTTGTGACTAGAACGTAAAAGGCTGTCCTATTGAATATTTCCCACTGAGAATTGGAAATCCTGCGTTGTGACTCGTAACTGAAAGCAGCACGTCATGGGAATAAAGACGGCAGAGTAAGAGTCTTAATCTGTTGTGTCGCTTATGGTCACTGACCTGCCGTGAGCACTCACCGTCCTTTATTCACACTGGTGATTTTTAACATCTGAGGTGGATGCTGAGGACTTGGCAGCATCCCAAAGTTTCCCACTGACCTGCTCCATCAGCCATGGTGTTATGAAACGTTCCATGTGAGCGATGTGGACGCATCTTGCAAAGCCCCTGGCTGTCATTACACAACTCTTACGAAATCAGAGTTCAGCGGTGGTTCTGCTGGTTTTAGGCTCCATTTAGTTTAGTCTGTTTACAATGCAAAAAGTTATTTTTTCATCATGACGTGCTTCCATCAAGGACACTGCTCATAAAACACTGAGAACGAGACACAGACAACACTTATTACATCATGATTCCATAAAAAGTACGCATTGCAACTTTAAATCAATAACCTGCATTTCTATCAATCTCTTCCTGATCATTTTTACTGTAATAGATTTTATATTTTACAGATCATGCGTAATCTACCAGTATGCAGATATGATTTATGTGTAAATAATAGATTTGCACCGTCCAAGCAGTCAGGCTAAATTTGGAAAGGCATTTCAGTTTGTGATTCGATATTTAATAATCAGAGGTAAAGAAGAATGCATATTGACTAAACTCACGTGCAGCCACAGCGCCTCCATTTAAATTGGACTAAAGTCAGAGAAATGGTCAAGAAAATGAATCTGTAAAAGTAGTCCACCAGAAGAAAATGAAATTCCTTGCAGATTATTTCCTTACTCATTCAGGGAATTTGTGCACTAAATAATTTATGGAGGATTATACCTGCATACTAAATGAGCCGGCGAAGTTTGCAGCAGGAGAGAGGGAGCCGGCTGACTGATGGCAGCGACTCTCTCTGATGTTTCTGTCCTGATGTTTTTTCGCCTCCAGCTGGGACGCTGTTTGTTTTGTCACGTCGGGACGGGGTCACAGCTCGGGTCAGTCAGAGCTGTTCGCCGGGCCGCCGGTCATTGTTAATGCAGGACGACCGACACACATCCGCTGCTGCTATTATTCTGCACCGGGACGGGGCTCACCTCACACACACACACACACACACACACACAAACTCACACACACAGGCGAAACGGAGAGCTCATATAAACATAACTGGTGGTTTGTCCAAATTTAACAAGCGGCATGTTTGAAAGTTTGTGCTTAATCCTCTAAACAAGAAAATGTGTTTAATAATTTAAACATAACACACCCACCCACACACATCAAATGCACTCTGCACACACACACACACACACACACCATCAAAGCACACACTCATACACATGCTGCGCGATGCCCCTGTGTGTGTGTCAGTGTGAGCGAGTGTTTTGTTCCAGCAGCACCATTGTGTTGGGGGCGAGCCGCTCTTATCTGGCGGCCTGGCTGCTCGGCCGTCTGGCTGCTCGCACTGATAACGCTCTGCAGCTCAGCCGCTCGGCGTCAGCGCGGCCTCCTCCAGAGCCACGCTTCACATCGAGACTTCAGATTCAGTCGAGTCTGTTGTCACGCTCTGGGAGGCCCTGCTTGAAGACGGCTGTGAAGGGCTGAAGAGGAAAGTTGAAAAACAAAGCTATTTTCAAGTGGTAATCTGTGAAATTTTATGAGGGTGTTCAGTGCTGTGATGTCTGTCCGCTTGGATGTCCTCATGATGGAGCTCAACTTTCAGAAGGTGCTGAAATAAACGCTAGATGGACTGTTTCTAAAGCGCTTTTCTTGTTTACTGACCAATCAAAGCGCTTTACAGTGTTTGCCTCACATTCTCTCTCACACATTCACACACAGATGGCAGAGGCTACCATGCACGCTGCCCATCAACAGCAGTTACAGATTCAGTGTCTTGCTCAAGGAGACTTCGACGTGCTCTCTGGAGATTGAACCAGGAACTGACCGCCCTTCCTCCTGAGCCACACGGCCGTGACAAGAAAATTATCAGAAAAAAACAGTCAGTAAGAAATTTCAAGAAAATGATTTGAAGGGGGCTCCAGGGGTCCTTGAGGTTGTTCCAGAGGCCCTTTAGGTGGTCATCACATCACTTCCTGTAGAGCAGGAGACACTGAGGCTGCGTTCAAAATTCCACACTAACATCCTGTTCATCTTATTTTGAAATGCAGAAGTAAAACGCCAGCTGAACCAGTGAGATAGCTAGCCAAAGACCGGAAGCTCCTGATCACAAGTATCGCATAAAAAAGTGTAAAGTGGCTGCGTTCATATTTCCGTTACAAATAAGGTGAATTAAATAGCATGTCAGTTTTTTTTAGCGTGTCTGAAACCTCAGTCTGAAGCCAGTGTTGTGTGAATTGCTGTTTCCTGCAACATATTTCAGCGGGCTAATCTTGGAACGCGACTCTGGCATAAGAATCCCACAACGAATCCTTTCCGAATGTTGCATATTAAATCTCAGCAGTGTGTGAACCTTTGTGTGCCAGTGTCCGATAGATTAGTTAACCCTAAATTGATTTGATTTGTTTATTCATAATTTAAAGATGAATTAAAGATGCCTGTGAGCTGCAGAAAGAGCTCACCTGTGGCCTCAGTCCCACAGAGGTGAAGAAAACCCTAAAACTCAAGACGCTCATCAGGTTTACGCTTGATGTGAGTTCAGATCCCAGAAGAGGCTGGCACGGGTTACCATGGTTACACATCTTCAAGTGGCAAGGCCAACCGGAAGTGATGCGGCTAAAGGCTCATTTATGCTCCCTTTATATATGAAAAATTGATGCGTCTGTTTTAAAAAAACGATGTAGCCGTCACTGCCACCATTCTCTCGTGCGTCCTTTAAGTTGGCATGGATGTTAGGCAATAACTCCACTAGAGGGCAGCTCAGTTTTTGAAAATGTCTCCCTCATGTCTCACTCATGGACGGTTGTCGGTGGCACTGCTCCATTTTGCTCGTATCCAAAAGCTTCCTGTAAATGTGCACAAACATGGATGAAACTGATGCAGAGTATGCACAGAAGACTGTGTCCATAACTGTATCATATTTAACACTGAGTATGAATGAGCATTAATAATAGTTTCGGCGAAGTGCTCATCCTCAAATTGTCCTCAAACACCTCACAGAAAACTGGTAGGGAACTCAGTTTCAGTTTTTGGAGAATAACCCGTTAAATTTCTGTTGAAACTGCTTCCAAAATGGCGATGGCTAACAGAACCCAACCCTGGTGGAGAGTGATGATGAAAAAGAGAAGCATCACTTTATGAATTCATATTTGAGAAGTGGGGAGAAGAGAAGAGCCTGGTTAATACAATGAGGAACAGATGAAGTGTGTCGCGGCCCTTCAGTCCTGCAGCCATGATGAGGAGCCGGGAGAGAGGCAGCTCCATTTCACGTCCATTAACACCGGGGTCACCTCTTTATCCTGCTGAGGACAGACAGGCAAGAAGACAGACAGGACAATCACAGCGAGCAGCAGCGGAGCGCATGGCGGTGCTGATCAGGCCTGCATCGCTGCAAAGGAAGGCCTGCCAGAGCGGCTGCTTGGGTGCTGTCATCTCCTGTCCTTTTTTCAATTTTTTAATCACAAGTGACTGATACAGTTTTCTAAATGAGCACAGCCTGTGGTCTGCAATCAGGACTCATCTCTTAAAGAACAGAAACGTGCTAATTGTTCATGTTGCACTTTTTTTCCTCCATTTGCATAATTGGTGTCTGTGCACTGCGTCTGTACTTTTAGATATCAGGCTTTGTTTTCCTGTCTTCTGCAGAGGCCATTCCCTGTCGTTTCTCTGTATCTGGTATGAAAAACATCTTCGAATCCATCAGTCAACCTGCTGCCGTAATTATTTTGAGAGAGAAAAAAACTCTGTTATACTCTGTTAAGCGGCTTATTCTGATTAGGGTTGCTGCGTGCTGGGGCCTCTCTCTCATTGCACTCACTTGTAACCAAACTGGAAGTGTATTGTCCGAAAATATTCCCCATTTATTCGGTCACCTTACACACAATAAACGGGTCACATCCATGATTTTCTTTACTCCGTGCAGAACTGGTCCTAGAGACAGCAATTAAATTCAATCGAGGTTATGCAATGAAATGTTCATGTATTTAGAGCGATGACGGAGGAGGACATGTTGGGATGCGTAATGAGATGGCACACATGAAAAAGACTGTCGTAAACAAGGTTAAACTCAAATTTTGACTGAAATATTCCTTTAAAGAGGAAAAACAATAAGTGCTGTGACTGAAACACACACACACACACACAGACGTGCCAGACTACCTGGATGAATAAAGGATCAAACTGTTTTTTCCTCCTGCTCCCTGTGTTCGTCTGAACGTCCTCTTCAAAAATGCAGCGCCACACGACATTAACCTGCAGTTTGAAATCAACTTTAACAGAGTCAAATCTGAAACCGCAGCTTTGTGTCTTGGTGTTTCTTTGTCCTCTGTTGCGGCTTCAGTAGCTGTCGGTCGGAGGCGGTTTGGGCAGAGTGCTTCATGTGCCTGCTTTCAAAGTGGGATCAGGCGATGTGATCACTGTCAGATGGTTAAGTTCCAATAACTGTTTAGTTGGCTGGGCCATAATAATACCACAAACTGCATAGTATTATATAACCTCCTGATTGTGGTGCACAAACTGGAAATTTTCTCTGTCATTATTGCCTCAGTATTAACAGTTCATTAAAGTTTATACAATCAAATTTTATTTATATAGTGTATTTTGTACATTTAAATGCAATGTGCTTTGCATGGAAGAACAAAAAATAAGCAACAAAATTCAGAAAATTCAGAAAATTGCCAAAAAAAGTAAATAACTAGATAAATAAATAAAATCATTGTTATGTAATTAATTAAGGTCAGTGGGTCCTGCTCACACCTGCTGTTCGTTATGAAAGCGGCTGAATTTGCGAGTAGGCTGTGTGAAGTGAGCAATCGCACTTCTGTCCGTCCACGTGGAGACGTGGACACACACACACGGTGGCTGAGGAAGAGTAGAAGTCTTCCTCTGCTCAGATCAACACAGGCTTGGACAGATCTACGTGCTTATTTCTGAAGTGACACGGCACTGAAAACAACAACAAGACGCGGTTCATTCCTTATTGGATGGCAAACTGGCGCAGCTGACCGTCTAAACAGCAAGTATAGAACTGTGCATGAGGACGTGATGAACGTTTTCTTTGTGCCTCCAACAAACCGCCTGTTAACCGTTAATTTATGAATTTGCTATTAATTTACTCCTCCTGAGTGGCGGTGGCAGCTCCAGGTCCCAAGCTCAGTGTGTGTGGGACAGATGCAGACAGTCAGGCAGCACTAACAATAGAAAACATGCTCGCCAAGTGTGAGCAAAAAATCACAAAAACAAAAATCAAATCACCAATAACAGCTCACTACTACAACTACCAGTGCTGCTAATGTCTGCCTCTTGTCCTCTTGGTACCTCGTTGGATGCACAACAATAAGATATGCATACATACATACATACGTACATACATATATCTATATATAAGAACAGCTATGTGAGCTGGGACACAGTATGAAAAAGGAGAACATTTTTAGGCAAATGTAAATGGGCTGAATTAATGTTGGTCAGTCCCTATTTCATCATCATCATCATTTATTTATTTAAAACCTCGGGAGACACATTGAGGGCAAGCCTCATTTTCAATGGTGCCGAGGTCCAACAATATCAACAAAACAAGATACAAATGAAAGGCACAGAGTAAATACCAAACAAAAACAAAAAACAGTATTATCAACACAGCAACAAGACTTAAAGGTTATAGGAATAACGGAAACTAAAAACAAATACAGTTGATATTTGCACAACGTGCCATCAATCGACGAAACTGACTGAGTGGAATTAATGTGGATAACTTGAGCTGTTTCTGAAGCGTGTTCCAAAGATATGGGGCATAGAAACAGAAAGCAGATCTACCCAGTTCTGTATAAATCGGCAGATTATCCAAGATGAGCCTTGTTTGGGAGCGGGTAAAATGAGTAAAGTCATCTCTCCAAAGAAGCATGGATGACAGATGAGAGGGAAGCGTGATTTGTTTCTAAAAAGAAAACCTAATTTCTGTCTCAGCTGTCTTGAAAGCATGTCAATATGGACAAATTTGACAAATTTCAAATAAGCAAGAACAAGTTTCATTTATTCATGTTTATTAAACTTTACTTTCAAAGTCACTGCACTGAAGACAGAGGCGGTCCTTCAGTCCACACCATGATAACATAGCACCTGGCATCGTGGAGGGGCCCACTTGATGTTTCTTCACAATTTGGCCAAACCTGTCCTGTATTCCCCTCTGTGATGGGACGATCCCATGTGGCCAAATTTCCTAAAAATGTGTCCTAAGTAGAAAGTTTCCCTGTAAGTGAGACATTAGAATTAAGCTTCACCAAAACTACAACAAAAAAAAATGTGCAAAACACAAAGGATTTTATTTTGCAAAATGATGCAACTAGCAGGAAACTAGGGATCTTGAAATCTTTTACTAACGAGCTAAATGCTTCAAGCTACTTCAAATGTAAAGAAATGTGAAACGGAAAAGTCAATCTTGCAGTTCAACCACAGGTTATTGGCACAGCCGCTTCTGATGTCAAAAGTTCACCAGGGAGCTGATGAGAAGCCGGCGACCCCGTGGCACAGAGCAGCACATGCACAGGCACAGGTTAAAAGAGGAAAAACCATCCGTTTTTAGATATTTGATGAACCAAATATTAACAATATTTGTATTTCTCTGCAGTTGTCTGGGTGCTAATCTCATCTTCATTTACACATTTGACTTCCTTTGCTGTTGATGCACTGTAAAAATGGAGAGGATTACGAACTTTGTAACGCTGACAGTTACCTGTAATCCATAGAAAGGCTGTGTATTCTCTGTTAGACGGGAACAGAAGTGACAGACAGGAGGGAATTCAGAGACTCGGCAGACACAAGGAGGTCCCGCGGCCCTCGGCGAGACCCTGTCAGTCAAGCTTACCGAGAGAGAAAGAGGGCGAGACGGATATGAAGAGACAGAGACAAGAGTGAGAGAGACAGGACAAGATGAGGAATATTGGAAGTCAAAGAGGGAGACGGGAAGCAAGACGGACATGGACAGATAGAAGTGCAGGTAAAAGTGGAGGATGAATGGCCTGAGAGCCGGCTCCTAAAACACCTGGTCCTTTTTAATCAAACTGGTATTTCTCAACATGCAAATGAGCTCTCCTTGCAGAGAAAGTGTAAGCAAAGTGTTGTTTTCTTCACCATAAATGGATTAGGAAGGAGACTGGAAACAAGCCAGTGCATTTGGATCACTTCCTCATTCTATTAAGTGCTCTAACAAAAAAAGCTGTTTAGCCATGACTGAAGCTTAGTAACCCCAAACCAAAGTCATAGTTATCAGCCTAACCCACTCAATCAGTTGTCTGACTTGCCTGAACTTAACCATTAGCTAATGCACTTGATTTTTTAAATTCTGTTATGTGTCAGTGTTTCAGTGACACAGATGACATCTTTATCAGACACTGAGGAGTGTCCTGTTCCCAGAGTTCATGTCTGCAGAGCTCCGGGCTCATTTCAGAACGTTTTAGAGACTGTAGGTTGAAGAGATACTCATTAAGGACGGGGGTGAAGACTTGGGCGAGACAGAGAGACAGCCTGTCTAGCTGTGTTCATGCTGCTCTGTCTCCCTGTCTGACAAACACAGACGTTTGGGAGCAGGGGCAGAAGGGCGGCCTTGATGTTCTGTAATCAAACAGTTTAAAAATGACGAGTAAAAATGCATCAACTACAATGTTTTTATGCCCCCACACACACGCTCACACAGAATTAATAATTCAAGATAGTTTTAATTTGCACAAATGAACAACAAGACAGACAAATCAACCAGATTTAGCACCATCTGTTAACACCACCAACGTGCCTAATGGCCCAAAAAGCATCACATTAGAGCGTGATATTTTCTCTGAAACCTGGTGAGATATTTGACTGCAACTGACCTTTTCCCATGGCAGCTATTTTGCATTCATGCCAAACCCCTGGAGAGAGACTCTGTCTGTCTGTCTGTCTGTCTGTCTGTCGGTCTGTCATGTAGCCCCTCGTCTGCATGAGGCTGAATCTGTAACCCTCACAGTCCTATTCATTCGATCAAATTATTTCAGCTGCATGGAAATTATTCTGAATTTGAACTACTGTCAGTACTGCTTGGCTAGTACTACTTCATTAGTGCATATTGGTAATTCCATAATTATGTTGTGTTTTGTCTTTAACCTACTTTGACTTTTTGGGAGCCTGTGTAACATCTGGCCAGGGACTGCAGATGAAAACTAGTTTACACATTTGCATTTGGCACATTTACAGAAATGCTTATTAATGTTCATTGTCCCTGTCAAATAAAATGAAACAAAATAAGTAATTTTGCATTGTTTCCATTTTCCTCTTCAGACTCAAATCAAAGGTGTTATTAGCAAATATATAAATGGTTTGCAACACAGAGAATGCAGTGTCAGTTAGCGGCTGTCAGCTCCTTGCTAGCGTACCAGGAGCACAGTGGCCTGCTCCTGAAACTTTGACAGCTGATGAATCTGCCAAGGCAAACCAAGCCAAGCACCTGGAGGACGTCCCCACGCAGGTTCAACAGCTGGGACCCCCGCCAGCGGGTCACAACTGAAGAAGCGCCTTGGATTGAAGGGAAACGTCTTCAATAATCTACAAACAAACATATCTACAAAGCCCAGCTGACCTCGATTCAACTTAACGTGGATAACCAGGAGACGGATGACAGAGCTTCGCTGAGTATCCTCCTCAAGGTGGCGGCGACAGTGAAGAAAGTTGTGTGACTGTCCCCATGGATGTCCCACTGGCTTCTCGACGTCCATTTCAAATGGGCAAAGTTTTTCATCACAGAGTCTGTGGAGTGATAACATGTTCCTGTGTGATATGCACAAGAGCTGCACTTTGCTTGCCCTTTCAGGTAGAGCTCCCCAGTCCAGGTCTGATGTAAAAATGTTCAAAATGGCTGCTGTGGGAATTACAGTCCTAAGTTTCCAGCCTGGTCACTCTAAATTTCTGACCTAACTGCAGGTGTGCAGACGGAAGCCATAATTGTTTAAGGAGGGATTGTTCAAGCCTGGAGGCAAAGAGTCATGGATTATTCAAAGAAGGTGAATATCAATGTTAGGAATGTGATTGTAATATTATATGGACAGTCAGGTTATTGTAAGGCAGCTCACATCTCCCACAGTATTGGTTGCACTACACTCATTCATATTCATTGTGAGTTTTGCTCCTGACATCTCACTCCCATTTGTGAATCCCCAGCCCTGCTAAAAGCAACAGCACCCTTCAGATGTTGCTTATGCATCATCAGCATTACCCAGAGCTGACCTCATTTGCCCCAGGCTGAGAGTAATGAAAGTCTGCTCTGCTGTAGCCTTTGCTGTGACATGTCCCGCCACACGCCTCAAATAATATCTGCTCTGGTCCAACAAAGTGTCACCGCTGTAAATCAGCCTGAAGAAGGCGAGACAGAGGCTGGTTGAGACGGACAGAGCTGGAGAGAGATGCAGAGAATGAGGTGATAAAAATGACAGTGAGAGGAATCAAGAAATCAAATGGTGATGGAAGAGGATTTGTACATTTCCTCTCACCTGTCTCCACCTCAGAGTGCAGTCAGACTCATTTTAACCAGCAGGATTTTTCACTCGATGGAGTGACAATGAGGCGTGACCAGATATGAGACATTTATTTCATGGGAAGATGAGCTCCTCTCATGTTAGTAAAACCGTTAATGTTGATTTTTATTGTTATTATCCAACGCTTAGCCCTGTCTGGTGGCTAACTGCCAGCCTCAAAGCTTCTCTCTGTGGTTGATTTTTGCAGTCAGCAAAAGGAAAGTCGAATGCCATAACTGATGGGAGACAACAACAACAACAACAACAACAACAACAACAGAGCTGACCACACAATCTCAGGACAGGTGTGGAAGCTGGGTGAGGTGACTAGGCAGTAAGACACAGTAAAAACACTGGCTGTGTGGAGATTAACGGGTTAGGGAGGAATGTTGAATCTAAAGCCAGACTTTGCCATGTCACGACCCGGCTTCATCACCATGGCAACAGATGCTGCGAACATAACCTGCTCTGGACCAGGTTATGTTCAGAGTTTTGGCTTAAAATCTGATTTTTTTCCTGTTTGCTTTGGGTAATATGACTGTTAACCCTTTAAATTTGACACTGAATATCATCCACATAATACAAAAATAATAAACCATAGCAACTACAAACTACTTTGAATGATATTTCTATGCTTGCTACCGCATTTTATATGACTCCACTCAGCTCATAGACTCCATCTTTCCAGAGGTCCGACTCTGAGCTGCAATAATATACAAAATCAAGTGTGAGCCAAATTAATAGGCTTTGTGCACTAATAATTGTACTAGTGGGATTTTACTGAAAAGTTGAAAATCCATATGTTCAACATTACACATCGGTAAAGTCATTCTGACAATAATAATGACTGTTCAAAGGTTAAAACTGCAAAAGAGAACTAGACAAACATGTCCCGCAGCTGCATTTCTTTATGAAGAAATGAACCCCAGACAAATTAAAAAGCAATTTAAAATACTTTTGTCGACACCTGTCCTACTTCTTCAAGGCAAGATTTAATGAACTGTTAATAATTGATGTCCCTCTGCTGAAATGCCATCAGCACAACGTGAAGACAATGTGTTGATAGCTGAACTGTGGCCGATGTGAAATACCATCACCTCTGTTTAGCATGATGTTACACTTTATTAACACAAGTTACCACCAAGTCTGGCTGTCAAAGTTTGGCTGTCCGCTCTAACGTCAGTCATTTCAGTCTGCTGCTGCTGACAGATTAATATTGGACAAGAGAAATACTGGCGTGTTTCTGAGTTGGCGTGGCTTCGGCATGGCGTCTGAATTAGGCCTTTCTCTTTTTGGACGCTTCTTTGGACGCTTTCCAGTGACTGATGACAAGACAGGCATGTGGTTATGCTGTGTGTGTGTGTGTGTGTGTGTGTGTGTGTGTGTGCGCCTCCACTGGTGTGTGTGCATGCTTGCATCCATTTGTGTGTGTGCATCTGTGTTGAGGCTAATGGAAATAACTCTCCCACTGTTCTGCCTCACTGTGTTCATTTACGCCGCGTCACTCTCTCTTCACCAAGCCTCTCTTTCTCTCATTTTTCTCTCTCTCCTTCTTCCTCTCTCTTTCCCTTCTCTCTCTCTCTCTCTCTCTCTCACTTGTTTTCTCTGCCACTCATTCATCCCATCCTCCCTTTCTTCCATTCAGCCTGTAAAGCTGAATTCTAGAGGCTTTGTATTGGAGCCTGACACAGAGTGGCACTCAGCCTCTCTCTCGCGCGCGCTCTA
>OMLB01004088.1:2619-13974 GCA_900302555.1 Myripristis jacobus
CACACACACACACACACAAACACTGATGTTATGCTGTGGTTATAGCTACTGCCAAGTGGTGACTTACGCAGTGCCAAGCTTTCATCGAATGCTTTGAAAATAATTTCACCTGCTGCTGCTGAGTTGACACTCCACTGACACTAAGTCAACAGTAATGATAGTAATAATAATTAAATTATAGTGAATTTTTCAAACCAGAAGTTGAACTATACCTAACAGAGAGGAAGAATAACCACAACAGATTCCTGCCCAGACTGATTTGGACAGGTGAAGGATGTTCTTGCATTAGGTGGCTAAGTTCAATACCAACCTAAACGAGCACATAATTTGCAGAATATGTTGTCATGGCGCAGTAAAAAAAGTCCACTAAACAGATTCAGAAACTCTTTTGAGATGAAATCAGAAAGACATTCAGGTTCTGATTTCACTAAACAATGCAGGTAGCAGCCATGTAATCAGCATCTCTTCAGCTTCAAAATGATTGCCGGGTAGGGTTGTGGAGGTGGTAGGGAGCAAATTCAGGACAAGATTATGTTTCCCACAGTGATGTATCTCTACAGTGAAAGCTACAGACATGTAGTTAAGACATGAAAGGAAGACATTACGGACAGTGAAACAATGTTACACAGAAAGGTACAGGTGCAAACTTTCATGGGTGATGCCTGAGACATCGTACCTTAAACCCAGCTCACCACAGGACACAGTTCCAAATGGGGAAGGAGGGGGCACATTCCAGTTTGGAATGAATGGCGTAGTCTTTGATTTCACTCATTTATGCATCTGTAGTACCAAAACATGCTGCTGTGAGATAAGACAGACCAGCTGACTCTGTGAAAGGTTGCTGCTGCAAAAATCTGTGATAAGAGATCAGTCAGAAATATATCAAACGAAAACTCAAGGTATAATATGAGTGAACAACTTACAGGGAAGAAAGTGTTTGCACAACCATTCCTCCCTCTTATCATTGCAGCTTCTCTGTTAGTGTGTGTGTGTATGAGAGAGGGAAGTTTTGGAAGCGTGACAGATAATTACACTGTGGCATTTTATGCATCAATCACGTCTTCAGTCTTTGCAAGAATCTAGGGGTGTTGCATCAGGTTCCCTCTGGTGTGCCACGTCCTTTTTTTTGAAAATCTGAGCATTGTGATGTGTTATGAGCACAGTACTCTCTCTCTGTGTGGTTGGCTTGGGAACTCCAGTGTACACTCATAGAAAAGAATGTTTTCATTGGCCTTGAACTCCATCCAATGTCTCTATCTCAAATTTGGTGTGTCTGTTCTTACCCAACAGGGATGTTGGATTGCTACTGGAGTTTTGCCCTTGCATAATTACCGTACTGCACCCACATGGGTTCTATGATGGTATAGTATCAGCACACTCTGTTATCTTTTTTTCTGAATACTTTGCAATTGAACATCTTTGCTTTAAAAATGGACCACTTCCAAAGATGCTTGGGTGGCTTCCAAAGCATAAGCACTCTTGTAAATACTGCCAATATGGGTGCAGCATTAAGCGTTCGCCATCCTGATGCATCATTCCATCTTTAATAGTCAATGGATGTGTGGGTCTGGACCTGTGTCCAAGCAGCAGGTTAAACACTTCCATATGGTGCAACGGCATCCCAATGATAATTAGTCAAATGTTAATGATGTGATGTCACATTGAGGCAGTGGAGGTGGAGAGCAGATCAGTGTGCTCAGACCAAACGCAAAACAAGTTTTTCACATGCAAAGTCAATGCAAAGATGCAAACAAATGTGAATTTGAGCTGGGGGATGCAAATGATGCGGTCATGAATGAAGCAAACACTTGAATTTCACAAAACTTGTGTCATTTACATATTTGTGTGATCTGAAAATTTTCAACTAGAATGAAAGATTTTTATTTGTATGAGTCCTCAAGGCGAAGATTTGCTTTGCATTTGGTCTGGACGTGTCATAAAAGCTATCAGCTATTTTTAAAGAGACGTATTGTGGAAATTGTGGTGGGGGATATGGGAGTGTTTTAGAGGGATAGTTATCTGGGGGGAAGTCCAGCTCAATGGCAGGAGGCTAACAGTTAGCATTTGGAGCATCCAGCCAGTATCCAGCACTCAGTAACAATGAGAGGAAGATAGCACCACTACTGTCCCACAGAACAGCTGGGGGGAAGTGAAATAATATTACATTTTTCAAAATGGGTTGACTATCCCTTTAAGAGTGAAAGCAGTAAAAAAAAAAAAAAAAGCCTGATTGTTGATTGTTCATCAAGGCAGCCAGTGTCGGAAGTTGCTAGCACAAATTCTGGGGCAGCCATACTTACATTCCTTCTACAGTAGCTTCACCATTAAGCATACATTTAACCTGAGAAGGAAATATTAAGTAAAATCAGCTGTTACAGTAATTGGCAGCAAAAGAAAACCCACTGACTCTTGGGACACATTAAGTCCTCCAACCCATACAACCGCATAAGTTGTTTGTTCCTACCCTCTCATCGACCCACAGGAGTGTTTCCTGAAATTAGCACCCCCTACCGGTGGCAGGAGACACCACAAGCGGTGATGCACATGCGTCAAAATGCTCACAATTTAGTTAAGTTTATGCACCAAAAACACTTGGTTCAGGTTAGGGTAAGGTTACAGGACCATTGTCGTCATGGTGACAATAGTAAACATGTAGAAATGAACGAAACAAAAAACCCGGACACAAACAACGGACTCACTTCACGTGGGAATAGAACTCCAGTCTCTGGGTTGCAAGTCCTGTGAAGGGCTGACCCATCCACCACCCAGTGTGGACTCTGTGGCTTGTTACTCTACAACACCTCACTTCCTGACACGCCACATTGTTGTTATTTAATAAGCTGTTGGTGCAAATGAAGTATGAGGTCGGTTTTGGTGGAGGACAGCCTTCAATGTTTTCCTGTTGTTGCACAGAGTTCAAAGTTATACTTTGGCCACCCCAAGTGGCATTGAAATTCTGAATTTAAAGTTCCAGCCATCAGCAGTGAGACCAGCTTTCTCTGAGAGCGCTTGCACAAAGCTGTTAAGGAGACACTTTTGGATTTGTCACTTCATTTGTGGAAAAAATGTTCCATCAGTGGCCATACCAACCAACCACCAGAATTTAAATTGGAAAAATAGAGTGAAGCTACCCACATCTCAGAAAAGACAATGGGGTGTTTGTCTCTGTTATAGACTGCCTTGCTTATTTAGGTTGATTAGAAAGATGTATATAAACATAAAAACTTTGGTATTGCAGCTTGAAGTGTATGAACAACATGACTGCAGGCGTTATTACAGTATTGCACTGTGCCACATGAATGTTTTGGGAGTGGATCTATAACCTTGTAGTTGTGGCTGATGATAAATGTCACAGTATTGAATAGTAGGACTTTGCTAAGAGCACATAAACAAAAAAGTCTTGTCATTCTGTTTGTTCATTTGTTTAGCACACATGATTACTCAGATCCTAGTTGGATTTGGATAAAACTTGGAGAAATAACTGTATCTCATCAGTGCATTTAAGTGTGTTCAGAATCACCTATACTAGCCCAGGGGGGCTGCTACAGTTAAAGCTAAAACAAGGTGACATATAGGTCACTGGTTGGCCCAAAAGATAATTGCATTATTCATTGTGGATCATATGTTGCCTTGTTTTGATACAGTTTAGGTTTCATATTTCATCAATGCCTTGTAGAAACTTAATTGCCAAAGCTGATTTTGCAATGATAGGAAAAACTTCATTTTCCCTATAAATGATCATGTGTTGATGACTTCCTGTTGCCTCCTTTCTTTTACTAATGCGGCAACTTTATGAAATGTAGATTGCAAAAGAACCTCAAGAGTAAATGAAAGTAAACTTGATGAAAAACATTTGTGACTCACATCTGACACTGTCCCTTGTCATCTCTCTTCTCTTGCTTCTGACAGGCATAAGAGGAGTAAGGCTCAGACCAGGACAAGGCGTCTTCAGATTATGCTCTCTGAGTCGCTCAGCCTGTGGCAGATCAACATGTATGAACTGTTCCTGTGGGTTAAAGATTCAGCGCTGGGATGCTGGGTGGCCACTCTGCTGGGCTTTCTGCACTGAAGCGGACCCAGAGACGAAGCTGGAACATGGGTCGAAACTTTTGGGTTATCACATGTTGTGTAGCTTGCATCCCTACATTCGTAGTGCCTAATGACATGTCTAGGCACAAGAAATGTACTGTATGGACATGTGAACAAAAAACATCCACGTACATCAAGGAAATGTAATGTGAGGCAAATGTAAATGACTTAAAGGTTACATCGTCCTGAGAAGGTAAACCCACACATGCAACCCTAAATCAGTCCAATAAACACAAAAAGGATGAGGACACAGCAGTGGAGGTTATGAGAGATTTAAATAATCATAAAAGCGAGGAAAGTTGATTACAAAGTCAGCCATTCAGACGGTTGCCTACAGCCAGTAAGTATTCACTCCAGACAATAGAATGCACTGACCAGTAAGCAATAGGTAGAAGTGACCTTGTGATGGTATCTTTGCAATTCATTACTCCCCTTCACCTCCATCTGATGGACAAAATGGACAAATTCAAAGACGGTATGGATGGCCGTGACTGTCACTCACTGTAACAGCCAACAACTGTCCCTGAAGCAAGGCTGGTCCAGAGTTACCCAAGGCTGTCAGAACGCACCCAAGAACTCCCAGCTGAGCACCAAGAGGAGGTGTTGAAGTTTTGGTCCGAGCACATGGATGGTTTTAATACTTGAGAGGAGATATTGGAGAACTGACTGCTAATCACTCTCCAAGATAATACTCCATGAGATGAGTTAAAATACCTCAGATTGAAGTTTGCATGAAATCACGACATTTTATAACGATGCAGCTAGCACTGAATGCTAAAAGGACCATACCAGTGATTTTGAGTAGTTGGCCCATTAACTCCAAATTCCCTGCATTTTACATTGCAGTAAGCCATTTTGTAAAAGATGTGGGAATACTAAAGATTTCACAGCATACAACCAAAATCCCTCCATTTTCAAATTAGAATTTTGGGTTGAAACAGCCATATTGTGTTTCATTCTCCTAAAGCCTTGATTGTTAATGATTTTTTGGACACCTCTTCAGCTCAATCATGTGCGACTGCCTTGGTTATTTCAGCTATGACGAGAACTACGCCTCTGTGATAGGAACCAGCTCTTATGGCTCCGGTTCTTCTTTCTTTAATTAATTTTGTAGCATTTTATTGGGCTGGTATTTTTTTTTCATTCTTTTATGTATTTATTTGAAGTTTGTTCCTATATTGTTTCAATTCTAAGAGTGTTAGGCCACATGGGAGACAGAAGGTCATTTCTATGCTGCTGAAATGTAATCAGTCTTACAGGCACAGAGGTTGTTGAGCTTTATTGTATTTTTTTCTCTCTATTCTGTTTAATTGAATTGAAGTAACTGTGCGTGCCGTCATGTGTTCATCGCACTGCACTCTGTGGTGTTTTCTTCGGAAGTTGAAGAGGTTGGTTGTGTCGCTTCGTGGCGCAGACCCAGCCTGCATAGTTCTTGCTTTTGGTCAACATCACTCACTCCAAATCCGAACTGTGCGTCCAAACTCCAGATGATGATCCTTTTTCCACTCCTGATATTTTTTTCCATCCCATTCAATTGTATTCTCTTGTCTGCCACAATAAGCATGCAAAGGAATGAGCCTTAAAGTGGAAGCCTGTGGTTGATCATATGGTAGGATAAGGAACGCTTGATTTAAAAAAAAAAAAAAAAAAAAAAAATCAGAGCTGACATTTTACAAACAATATTGCAAGCAAACACGTTCTTTTAAATGCAGACGTCAAAATTAATGTATGGTTTAATTGTACAGCCTTAATATTATGCTAAACATGCAAAATCACTGGTGTGGTCCTGTTATGGTAATGTTTTCACTTCTTATCCAGTCGTGTCTGGTCTTAGGACAAACATGGAACAATCATGTCAGTTGCTCTTTTTGTAATATCAGTACTGTGAAATTATGCACATGTAGGTATTATTTTAGCAACAGTGTTGTTGCTGTGCTCAGAAATTGACAGTTCTTTCTTCAATGATACATTCCTGCTGTAATGCTCTGTGTCTCTCCTCCCTCAACTCTGACCTCATCTTTACTTTTTCATTTGCTACTCTTTCTGACATACTTTTCACTGTTTACTCTTCTTTTTCTCCCCTTCTCTTGCTGTAATGTCACTCTAGCATATTTTTTACCCCTTTGAAACACATCAGAAAGGGGTATTTACTGTCACTAAGTTATGGCTTCTTAATGCTGCTGTTATTTTATTTCATTTTATTTTATTTTATTTATTTCAATATTCTCTCTCAGTTGTCATTAGCCTGGTTATATTTTAGCATTTCTATTGTACTCTTCCAGAGTTTAATTAAAAAATGAGCTATTACTTTTCTTCTCACCCTGTGTTCAAACAACGTCAGTAAATTCAGTACAGCTTTTTCCGCTGTAAACGCATTTGTTCATGCTACTCTTGCCTGTTATACTTGCTTCAACCCCACTCTGATGGATGTGTGACGTGTTTCCTGCCCATCAACCAATGGACAAAGAAGAACCCAGAATACTGTATTTCTAGTATGGCAGCACGGCTCTCAAAATAACACATCTAGAGCATAAATGACCACAAAAAAAAGAAGGTTAAGACAATCTAAAAATCAAGAAGTCCCATTACTTTTTTTTTCTCCTGGTGCAAAGCTACTGTGTGGAAGTGTCTTAAAGAAGCAACCTGCCTTGTCTACTTTGCAGTTCAAATAGGAAAATAACACGAAAAAAGATGTTTAAATTCCTCAAAAAAAATGGTACCATGACTAAAAGTGTTAATTTGGGACCTGTTTTGCCATGCTACGGAAGCCAAGGGGAGCACAAAGCAACTAGTGAGGATGTTGCCTGGACTCTTATGACAACCTGTAACCCAACATTCTACCAAAATTTAATTTTAATGAACACACACAAATCAGACGTTGTTCTCATTAGGTTCAGATCTGCCAAACCACTTGACAGCATGGCCCAGCTGGTGCTGAGAGCAGCTGAACTGCTTGTCTCCTTGACATATATGGGTATCTCAAAACACATTCTTCATCCATGCATGCCTTGTGCAGGCCCTGGCCTGACTACTCAATACTGTTAATGTAATGAAAAGCAGCACAGCCTCACTATTAGTAAAAGCCATTTTGCGGAAATCATATGAATTAAGTAGCTGTCAGCACCTATGTGCAGCTAAAATTATTATTAGTTGATCTTCATTTGCTGAAATTAACTCTATCCAAGTCTCAGTACAACTGGATACATTGGGTCAAATTTTTAACAGTGATCTAGGCTTACATTAGAGGCTATTATATTTCCAAGCACTTGAGATGGGTATGAGGAAAAAGGAGACGGGGGGAGGTGGAGACACAGGATGCAAGAGCCAGAGAAGGATGGGAAAGTGATTCAAGATCTAAGGAAAAATGAGAAAACGGGTCAAGGCAGGGCGACAGTTTCAGAGGAGGAGTAAAAACAATTCTTATGGCGACAGAGAAAAAAAGAAGCAGTGATAATGTAGATACAGGGAGAGGAGCACGTAAATTCCGCCCCTCCATCTGGACAAAAAAGGCCAATATTTCACACACTGCAGTCTACCTTATGTTCCCAGTCTCCTATGTGGCAAAGGTCCTATTTTCCCAGGGCCCCTCCTTAATGGAATTCTCAGGAGTTCACAAAGACAAGGTCGGATATTCCAGTTCCTTGTTGGGGGGGCACTAATGCAAATACACACACACACACACACACACACAAGAGTTGTAATCAAAGCAGGAAGTGCAGCAAGTACTCCCCCATCCCTCCAAGTGGAAGTGCGGTAGAGTGGGCGGTTTTTAGTGGTTTATGGGAGATGTGTGCTGCTAATCACTGATGTCATTCATGTGGCTGAAATTGTTCATGCCAGCACCAATGCCAATAGAAGCTTAAATAATGCTAGTCTGCCTAATTATATTATAACTAATGGTTGGAAATACATGTAAAAACACTGATTTACAGCCCTCATAGATTCAACATAGATTCCCGATACTCAGCTAGGATGGCTTTTCACTCAGATGTCAGTATGGCCATAGCAGCATTTTTGTTAGCAGGAAAAGCAAATCTACAGGTCAAAGGTCATCACACATGAACTCTGTTAAAATACGAAAAAAGAGCAAAATTGCTTCACAACAGGGTTTTTTTTTTTAAGTCACTCTTCATGTGGTTAGCACTTATAGTCCATGCGACACAAGGTATCTGTTATGTGGTTGATTTGTCAGCTGAGCTGTCTGGGAGTCTTCTAAAGTGAAACAAACCATTCAGTATCACAGTGGTGTCCATTTCCTCCATTGCTGTGATCTGAATTAATCACAGTCTGAAAGTTAGCTACACAGCCAGCAGGCAGAAGAATGCCCTGGTGCTTCTATACCAACTACAGATGCACTTCAAGTGGAAAAAAGTCATTAAAGAGTAACGCATGACTAAATCACATAAGGCAGAAAACCTCTGCTACACTGCCCTCTAAGGACTGAAATTTTCAGGCAGGTCAAACTGTTGGCCACACCCAATCAGTGATGTAGAAGGAAGTATTCCTAGAAAGCACCACTGCAAAGTTTCAACCCAAAGAGGGCAGAGCAGCAGTTTTCTTCCTAATGTGATTTAATGCTTAGTTACTCTTTAAGACAGGGTTGCTGAGGTCACTGTAAAGGACAGCCTCCAGTTGGAGTATGGTGACCTTGGGGTTGCACCTCTGGTTTTTGCAAAAGACAAGGTCCTACAAGCATGAAGCATTCGGATTAGGGTCAGCCCCTCTAAGTCCAAGGCTATGGTTCTCAGAAGGACAAAGATGGTTTGCGCCCTCCAGGTTTTCAAAGAATTCCAGCCCCAACTGGAGGAGGTCAAATATCTTGGGGACTTGTTTGTAAGTGAGGGGTAAAATGCAGTAATGCGGGCGTTGTACTGCACAACTGTGGTGAAGAGAGAGCTGAACCTGAAGGCAAAGCTCTTCATTTGCTGGACGATCTGTGATTCAGCCCCCACCTGTGGTCACAAGCTTTAGGTAGTGGTTGAACTAGTGAGACTGCAAATCCATGCGCCTGAAATGAGCCTCCTTCACAGGAAGGCTGCAGCTAAGCTCAGGCAGTTGGCAGGAGCTTGGAGTAGAGCTGCTCCTGTGCATTGAGAGGGACCAACTGAGGTAGTTCAGGCATCTGCTGTAATTAGGATGCCTCCTGGGTGCCTCCCTGTGAAAATGATCGGGCATGTCCGACTGGGAGGAGACCCCAGGGCAGACCCAGGACACGCTGGGGGGATTACATATCCCAGCTGGCCTGGAAACCCTTCGGGATCCCCCAGGAGGAGCCGGCGGATGTGGCCAGGGGAAAAGGATGTCTGGGCAGCCTCAGTGCAATGTGGTCCCAGGGTGCACATCAGATAATGGAAATAGATATTGATTACAGGAATTCCCAAACATTTTCAAACTAAAAAGCTCCCAATAGATTGAAATTAGGCAAAGGGCATAAAGACTATTAAATCAGCACTGAGCGAAGGACAGGTGGACCTCCACACAAGAAGAGGTTGTTCAGCATGAGTTATTCATAATGTTATGTCTTCTACTGATGTAAAGAGAGGGGGAGCAACAGTGGAATCGGTGGTTGCAGCAAGCTAAACATGGATAAACTGAAATGAATGGCCCAGATTTAATTTATATGGCAAAGGGTGTGTGTGAAATTTTCAAAATGTTCGTTGAGCAGTCCAACTTGAAAAAGGTTTATGACCGGAATGGACAATCCCATACATTGTAGCAAAGCACTCGTAAAATTAAACTGCCTTGTTTGCTGAGGATCCCACTTTGATCGCATGAGTGTGCCCTTCTGTGTGTGTGTATGTGTATCTGTGTGTGGGTGGGTGGGTTTGTTTTGTGGCAGCTGTGGCTGAAACTGAACCCAAGTCCTCGCCTCAAACACTGAAAACCCCGCAGCAACCAATCTCTGCAAACACGCACACACTCTCAAACTGACACGCTAGTCAGAAGTGCTGATAATTTTTCTCTCTTTTGGATTACATTCAGCCAAACTGCATAATTGCAAAAAAAAAAAAAAAGAAAAAAAAAGAAAAAGAAAGAAAGAAAAATATCCGAAAGGAAGAAAATGTTTCTCAACCAGTTGTTGGAAACCCAAGCAAATGTAATAGGTATTTTAACAAGATTATGGCCACGGTTATTTGCAGTGCCCTGTCAGGTGAATTGAAATCTGTTCCAGTTTTGTTGGTATATCCACTCTACATGTCCAGAATACATTTGACACAGCTTTATTGGGAATGATGATTTGAAAAAGGACAACTTGAACACGCACACACACACTCACACCCACACACACTCACACACAATTACTTACCCTGGCTGGTACACATTTCAAGAATGGTTTGACATTGCAATATTGTCAATGGTGATTTCATAACCATGGAAAAGACAGACATACACACACACCCTGCTTTCCCTGTTGCTCACCACAATTCTCAGGATAGACATGCATGCATGTAGTCATGAAATCCCTCAGCACCTAATGTTTTCTCACTGCAGTAATTGTCTGTGTGTGTGTGATTGAGAGTAAGAATATGATAAAGTGTGTGATGGGGTAGATGTGCAGTAAGTCTTTTGGTATGCTTGTGTGTGTGTGTGTGGCCGGGGACAGAATCTGTTCGCCACAGGAGGACCATCCATCTCTATCACACAGACCCACCTAGGCCCGCTGCAGCTAATAAGAGTAGCTCTCTCTCTCTCTTTCTCCTTATAGCCATTTTTCTCTCACTGCCTCCCTCCTGTCAAATGCTCCATCTGCCAAAGTGGACAAAAAGTATGAGGTCATACACACGCACTTTAGGTCAATGCATCTAATGTACACAGAGGCCTTTGTTTGTGCTGTATGCATATACAGTGATTTCATTTTTATTATATATATATATATCTATATATCTATATCTATATCTATATATCTATATATACAGTACAGGCCAAAAGTTTGGACACACCTTCTCATTCAATGCGTTTTCTTTATTTTCATGACTATTTACATTGTAGATTCTCACTGAAGGCATCAAAACTATGAATGAACACATGTGGAGTTATGCACTTAACAAAAAAAGGTGAAATAACTGAAAACATGGTTTATATTCTAGTTTCTTCAAAATAGCCACCCTTTGCTCTGATTACTGCTTTGCACACTCTTGGCATTCTCTCCATGAGCTTCAAGAGGTAGTCACCTGAAATGGTTTTCACTTCACAGGTGTGCCTTATCAGGGTTAATTAGTGGAATTTCTTGCTTTATCAATGGGGTTGGGACCATCAGTTGTGTTG
>OMLB01004093.1:4545-22289 GCA_900302555.1 Myripristis jacobus
AATCACATGTACACGCACACACGGGCACAATAACTTGCTTAGAGAGCAAGGGAGAGGGAAACAGAGAGATCAAAGACTGGAACAATCCCCCCCCCCCATCTCCATTATCTGTGATAAGAGTGATCTTTACATCCCACTTCTTATGAAGAGGGAGACAAAGCACTGCAGCGGCATCAGAGAGAAGGAACAAAACAACACAGGGACAGGAAGGAAGAGTTCAATCAGCGTGTTTTGCCGATGGAGTGGAGGGAAGGGAATATGGAGACAGATTGGAGAATTAAGTCAGCGCACCTCTGGTGGAAGAGCGCGGCAAGGAGATGGGCACAGATGCATTACACCTCCGATCATTTATTGGTGTGACAAAACAGCGGCGATTCTTTATTTCTTAGAGACAAGTGGGAACAGAGAACAGTGGTAGGAGAAACTGTTTTCCTAAAACGGTATGATCCATTGAAAAAGAGATGCACAACGACACGGGGGAGGCAACAAGGAGGCATTAGGAAAGGCTACAGTTTGATTTCTTACTAACGGAATGCTCCGCAACAGTAATAGCTTCCCCAGCTCTGTGGATTATGGTTTTGCAGAGCAAGAAAAGTGTGATGCGCTCTTAGCCTCAATAACTTGGGCTGTCACTGACAATATGCTGCCCGATGCATCAGGGGAACCCCGGGGGATGACAAAAGGACTCTCTCTCTTTCCCTTTTTCCTTCCTCTCTCTCTCTCCATCTCACGCAAATACACACATAAACCCTGCTATAAAGCTTTCACCCACAGAGGACGCTAAAGGGCCTGAAAGCGCACCCAGGTGGCAGTGATATCGCAGGCCGCCGACGTAACGCGATGGCGACAACACAGAATAACAATGTTTTTCCGGTGTGAAACGTCTTGTGAGAGCTTTCATTAGGGCGGACAGGCCTTGACCGAGGCATTCACAGCCTGTAAAGAGACACAGAGAGCCTGGTTATGGGGCTTTTGCTTCTGTGTGTGTGTTTGTGTTTGCGTGCACTTGTAGGTGTGAGCAGAGAAAGGCCCTGCCTCGAAGGCCTTGGGTGGTCAGTGGTGCTGCAGGCACGTGTGCTAAGAATGTGCACAACCAGGCAGAAGGCATTGTATTGGAAAGCACAGCCAGAGGAGCAGCATGAGTCACACACACATGCTCAAATGCCATCACAGTGGCATGGGTGCATACACAGGGGCAATATTTGCATTTGTGTGTGAATGAATCACTGCATCCAGGCAAGACTGAACACGCTGAAACAGGCCTTGACAACATTAGTATAATATTAGTGTCCAGAGACTAGATAACGTCTGGGATCTTGAATATTTTAACATTGCGATGGGACATAAGTGTTACCTTTTGGTTTTAAAGGCTGATTTCCAGAACTTTATAGACTGATGTAGCTGCTTCAACCTACTTGGTCATCATATCCACATTACTAATGATTGTTTATCAAAAATACCTTATGAAAGCACTGATAGACCTCTCTACAATATCATCACAATATTGATATCAAGCCATTTTTTCAAAGAAATTGTGATATTCATCCATATTACCCAGCACTGCACTGACATAGCAATGTGTGCATTTTCTCAGCAGCGTGTAACATCTAGGGAACATATACATCAGTCAAGTACCAAGTCAATACCAGCATTTTGAAAATGATAAAAACTGATACTACTATTGGTAGTATCGACACAACTCGTACCTCCCTCTGTAACTCAGTGCTTTTATTCTAATGCAGCCCCAGCTTGTGTGTTTAAATACTGAAACACTTAATATTGAATTCATACTTACAAGACTGCAAGTCAAAATGAGAGAACATAATCATACTAATCATACTTAATTGTATCTGTTACATCAGAACATTTAATACAGTTTTTCTAATTTGAAATTAATCTTTTATTGAGCTGCTTTGTTTTCCACTTCAGGTAATGGTCAATGTTGCACTTATAACTATGTGTTCTTACCTTAATGTGGCCTATATGTTTAAATAATTGAAGCATATCAAGTTTCTGTGTACCTGCATTGCATCAGAGAATAGTGCAGCAATCAACACACTGTGTATGGAAATTCATTTTCTAATTCGATAATTCATTCGATAAAAATATGTTTCCGCAGAGCCTAAAGGCATGCGCTCAGTAACAACTTTTATATCCTCCGCTGGTAAGATTTCACCAAAAACGACCCTCTGCTGGTCCTGGGTGGTGATTCGTGGCTGACACTCATCCTGCCGCAGCCATTTTCCCCACTTCCTCCAAATCTGGTCTTGCCGGTTGGTGTGGCTAATGAGCACTGTTAGGTCCAGAGAACGATGAGTCCACTCTTTCTGTCACACACACACACACGCACGCACACAGACACCAGCACGAGCTTGTCCATCTCCAGGAAGTCGGGCCGGGATGGGGTGCGTGCAGAGAAACCACTCTCCTACATTACATCCATCCATCATGTGCAGAAGCCTCAGGCTGTAGCACAGGGCACGCTCCGGTCCTATCACTGAAATGAGTTAGCTGGCTGGACTTCAGTCATTTTAGCCCGCTGTCCACCTCACATCACTCTCACTGATATGTGTGTGTGTGTGTGTGTGTGTGTGAGAGCGGGATGGTTACATGAATCCCATGTATGTATGTGTGGACACATGCACAAAGGGAGGGGTGTATCTTTTGCTTAGTGGAGCCTACGGACATTGCCCAGCCACTGGACACTGACATTTAGTTCGTGATTTATCTGTTTCTCTTTGATGGCACACGCAAGGGGCTGCTCAATAAGCCGGGCAGAAGCCCAGTGAGCAGAGGCCGGGCAGATCAGTCACTCACAGCAGATGAAAAGGCTTTAGCAGCCAGATGCCAGAGAGCAGAGACGGAAAGAATCAGAGGAAAACCTCTTTACAACCACTGAATGTCAACCGAATGTTTACCTCGTGCTGCTTTTGAGGCTTCCTCTGAAGATTGAAATCTGTATTCTTCCGATCGTGCACAGCAGACGTTAGCTGTGTTTAATAAATAATCCTTCCACATGACCGATGGACTGACGGATGAGGCCGGGGGAGTGAACTGGAGCGGATCGAAACGAACATCTGTGTGCTTGCTGATGTTACGAGATGGGTAGAGTTTGAGTGAGTCAGCCAACACCCTCCCTGTAAACACTGCAGAGTGTTTGGATGGATCACAGCGTGCATGTGTCTGCCTGTCTGTCTGGTGTGTGTGTGTGTGTGTGTGCAGGTACGTGTGCGCCAGAGAGGTAATTTACATGCAAACACACAAGTCTTTAAACCTATTCCCTACTGGGTACTTTGCAGCAGGGAGAGAGAGAAAGGCGGCGTCGATTTGTTGTCAGGAAACCACGCAGATTTTCTAGCTCTGCGGTCAAATATTTCACAATAATCCGGCCAACTGCCGCATATCTTTATTAGCATCTTGAAAATATAATAGCTTTCTGTCAACAGTGCAGAGTGTGTACAGAGAGCGTGGCAGTAATGACGCCCAAGCTGAGCGGTGGTGAGTCACGGTGTTGTATTGCTCGGGGACTGAGGCAGGCGGCCAGTCAGGGCTGATCTAATAGGGGCGAGTCCTCTCCCTGTTGGTCTATAGGTCTCTGTTATTGCTATGATGTCAGAGAGATAGCTTGGTGGAGCTCCTTTGAGGCTGATCCGTTCCATGTGCGATGCTTCCTGCTTGGTGAAATACTGACTCGTCGAGTTTTGCTCATGTTCATATCTTGGCAAACACACACACACAGCGAGGACGGGTCAACCCTGAAGAGCTTGACCTTAAAAAGCGGCGGGTCATTTCGATCACGGCTGAGGAATTTCGGCACGGGGGTCAACCCGGATCCCTGAGCGGGTCCTGGAAAAACGGAACTGGTTCGGTGGACCGGCACCCACAAACACACACACACACACACACACACATACACAGAGATTTTCCTTCAGAAACAAACTGCTCACCCCTGACCACAAAAAAAACACTGACTCACTCACTGATAATTATTAGGTTATTTTGCAACAGATGCTCCTCTGATCCGCTAAACAGAGAGGTGCACTGTGCTCCGCAACACAGGAGAAATAAGAAAATATGATAATACACAAAACACATGGGCACGCACGAGGAGAGGCAGAGGCGTGAAGAGGGGAGCAGGGTGAGACGTTTGTTTGTGCAGGCTCCGAATTACTCACTCGATGCTGCGCAGGGGGTGAGTGCGTCTCCGTGTGTGCGTTTGCATTTGTGCCCGTGTTTTGGCCGCCCTCCCCACCACACACACACACACACACACACACACAGATGGAGAAAACCACAGAAGCACAGAGGCATGAGAGTTGGAGGAGCGCTGCGGCGCATTCGGAGAGAAGAGTTTCTCCTTTGTGCTCTCCTCACACACTTCTGGAGGCTCCTTTGACAGCTGAAAGCCGCGCCGTCTCTTAGCGTGGAGAAGTGCGTTTCGCGCCGCAACAAAACAGCTCTATTCTTATGTGTCGAATGGCGTGATGACAAAAAAAAAAAAGAGAGAAAAGTTTGGGGCTGGAAGAATTGCGGTAAGACAGAGCTGGGAGCATGACGGCCTCGAGTGGCTCTTACGTGCGCAAAATTGCGATGTCTGAGCAGATCTCACCCTCCTCTGAAGCGAGTGCTTTACCGTGATTACAATGAAAATGTGTCATTCCTCAGCCTTTGAACATACTGAAAGTTATTGTAGTGCCGACTATACGCGTGTTTCATCTTCATGTTCGGTTATTATTCACAGCTTACAAGGTAGAAAAGGCTGCAAAATGGCAGCAAAGACTTTGGTTTTTCAAAGTTTAATGATTCCATCTGTGAGCGAGGGGAAGAAGTACACAAACAACAGCTTACCGCCGTGCCACCTGAGAGTGGGAGAGTGGCGACTGGATGGCATTTGGAGGATTTTTTTTTTTTTGTCTCGACTTAACAAGAAAAGCTTAAAACAATGGCACCGTCTACAAATGTCACGCTGTGCTGGGCTGTGTTGTTGTTCGTAAAAAAAAAGGAGAATATTTCATACTGTTTTATAAGAGGATGCCGCTAATAAGGGCATTACATGGTGTACTGTAGGTGTGTGTGTGTGTGTGTGTGAGAGAGAGAGAGAGAGAGAGAGAATCTTACATAATCAGAGCAAGGGATCATTATCCTGTATCACAGTCACATGGATGCACACATACACTCCCAAACACACAAAGCAACATGAAGTTGCAGATACACACACACACACACACACACACAGGAGGATGAACAGATTAAGGGCATGAATCCCCAGGTGAGGAGAATCCATTAGGCTTAATTACTCAAACCGGACACCCCTTTATTGGACCACGCGTCCCGGCGAGAGCGAGAGAAAGAGGACGCCAGCCATTCGGAAGACAATGATAAATTTAATTAACTGTGAGATACAACTGCGGAGAAATTCATACCGCTCAGCACAATAATCCGCTTTCCCTGAGAATATTTCGGAACAGGATTATCAATGGGAGAGGGAGCAAAGGAGCTGGCGGGAGGATGAGAGCGGGGCTCCGCGGCAGGGCAGCTGTCGGGGGACGCTGGGAGTTCCCATTAGCAGGTAACACCAACACCTAGAGGGGCTCCACGCGGAGCACAGGCCTCACCCGAGATGGGATTAGGGTGGACTGGGAACTCATCAGCGACGACAAAAAAGGAAACAACGGCTCTCAACAATGTCACCATCGACACAGAGTTGGAACTAAAAGGCTTTTGAACAGAGAGAGAGAGAGAGAGAGAGAAAAAAAGACTTTTGTTCCCATTTTCCAAGAAATCTGTAACACATCCGTCAAATCACATCAGCTCAGTCCTGGCTTCTCTCCACTGGATCTGTGTTCGGTTTAGAATTGATTTTGAGATCCTACTGATCACTCATAAAGCACGCCGTGATAGAAATGTCGACCCCATGTGAGAAAGTCGAGGCTTAAATCTAAAGGTGACCGAGCTTTTGCCATCAGGACCCCTCAGCTATGGAGCGACCTTCCTGAGGAGCCTCGCAAAATCAGCAGCTTCTTTTAAATCACTTTATACACTGGCCTTTATGTTATGTCATCTTTTTATTTTATCTTATTTATTTAATTATTATTGCTTTTATTCTTGTAGTTGTAGTTTTTTTTTTTTTTTAATTTAATTTTATATTTTTTACTGTCTTTTCTTGTCTTCAATATTCTTGTTTTCCTCTCTGCTGTGTTTTGCATCCTGTTTTAAACGTATCTTGATTTTTACCTTAATTTTGTCTTCCTTTTGTTCGGCCTTTCTGCACAGATTTCTGTTGTTATTTTGCTTTGTGAGTATTCTGCTTTTGCTGTGTCTGTCAAAGCTCTTTGTAAACTCTGCTTTTAAAGGCACTATATAGATAAAGCTTATTATTATTGTTGCTCTTATCACTGACAATGTCTAGAAATGTTCAGGCTGTGGGGAAAGGGGGGGGGGGTTGCTGTGTTGCTGTTGATGAAAAAGAATATTTCATCATGATTCAGCAACAGCAACCTCACTATTATCAATTACTAGACTTGAAGAATTGAATGGCAGAGAATAGAATTACTTGGAAAGGAATAAAAACATTTCACATTCTTAGCTCCAACTTTAATCTTCAATCTCCTTGACAAAGACCATTAAGCACTAGACCACCACTGCCTGGCTGAAATATCCCTTCATGCATTTACAGTGATCAGTTGTAAAATAATCATAGAGATTACACTGCACCGCTGTAAAAATAGCTGGTCTGAACCATAATTCTGTCAATCATAGCCAACCATTATCAAAGCGTGCTGCCTCAGGGGTCGCCGCTATATTACTGTCTCCTGGTGTGAAAGAAGAGCCTGTCAGGAAGCAGGCGTTAAGAATCTATTAGGTCCAATGGAGAGACAGCATGCTGTTGCGGTGCAACCCCTGATTTTCAATTACAATAGCAGATTAATAGCAATCAGCACACCCAGGTGGTGCCTGTGATTAGCTAAGCTACAGAAGCATGCATAATGACATCTGTTCCACTCCACACCTCGTTCTCGTTCGCCCTGGTTAACATGCTGCAGGTAGCGAGGGAGGTAGGGGAGGAGGCGGGGAAAGGGGCATCTTGGCTCTAGAAAATGCTTATCAAGAAAAAAAAATTAGCCCTAATTTGTGAGACATGAGGTCAGGCTATGATGTCTGAAACATTACTGCTCCTGTCATTTGAGCAGCGTCTACGGTGAAAATTAATAGAGAAAAGGGATTACAGAGGAAATTTGACCGTGAGTCTCTTGGGGCCAAACTATTTGGGGCTAATATCCTAAATGGCAGAGAGGACTCTGGCCTTAGCAAAGCCAGTTGAGGCGCTCTGCCACCGTGAATGTGCAGAAATCCAAGTTTTGCCTTGTCGTGACATTGTGCCATTTACAGTAATTATGAAGCTGGCATGAACCCATGCCAGTGACGACTCTTTTTTTTTTTTTTAAATGTTTCTTTCAAACTGGACAGAAGTTAAATGCTCTTGGACAATTTCCTTAATAGACAGGGAGGGAAAGCTGAGCACAGGCACTAATTCAAAGGAATAAATACATATTCAATTAGCCATTAAAAGTGGTGAAGAAAATGCCACTTTGCAACAGGCCAGCATTCATCATGTTGCCCGGCTAAGATTGAGGCATCAGTCATTGTTACATTGGAGACTTTTACCTAATTGTCTCCTGTGTGTCCTCAGGGCTGCTGTGACTTCGCTGGCCATCTCTAGATCAAATACATGCAAAACTCAGGGATAATGAAACCGTATGAGGGCTGGCAGGGTGTAAGGCAGGGCTGTCATTTTGCCATGAAAGATACCGAGCCAGCTGAGGAGGAGTGGAGCTCCGCATCATGTACAGTTGATAGAAATAATAAGGCACGTGGAGATTAGCAACTGTCTCACTGTCACATTTCGCTTGGCACAGCAATAAACACAATCTGAATAAACATATAAAGGACCAAAGATTCTATTTTTTTCATGTTTGATTTATTGTTTAAGCGTTCACTGTTGAGGCTGGAGAAGTATATAAACCTGTGAGATGATGAAATCTATGAAAGGGGGTAATCCTAATGTGATGATGATTCGGAAATGGGTTAGAGGTGCCGTCCCCAATCAAAAAAAAAAAAAAAAAAATCATCTGGTTATCAACAGAGTCGAAAGTTATCTTCAACATAAAAAATGGCCCAATCAAAGAGAGTTCAATCAACTTGCTGTTTGAGCTCATAAGGATGAAAAGCACCACAAAAGCATCTATAAGGACCTGAGCCTCCAGCAGTCGACTGCCAGGAAGATAAACAGTGTAAAAGGAGGGAATTCAGAAGCATTCTCCCGAGGAGTGGGTGTTCAGCAAAGATCACTTTAAGAGTGCTGCACAAATCTCATCAAAGTGACAAGGAACTCTATGGAAACAGCTACGGCTATGCAGGCCTCTCTTGACCGTGGTAATGTCTGTTTCCAAGGGTGCACAATCAGGACGGTCAAAACAGTGTTAACCACTCTGAAGACCAGCTGGATGCTCCAAAACACAACTAGGATAAAGGTTCTCCTGGACACAGAGTTGAACTTTCTGGTAAAAAGACGCATAGCTCTGCTTGGAGGAAACTATACCAAGACATCACGCCGACCATACGGCATGATGGAAGGAACATCATGGTTTTGGGGCTGCTTGGTGGCCTTACAGTAAGCCAGACAAGTTAGGGAAACAATGTATTTGTGTCTTATCATACACACTGAAAAGTTTTTGAAAAGTCCACACTGATATGCTCAACAAGACACAAAAGCAGTGACATCTCCTCGACTGAGCATGTCTGACGTTTCTACGGTTTACAGAGGTGGTGTCATAGCTGCATTAGTGCATTAGTATTAGCATTATGTAAGCAAATAACTTAAATTAACTTAAATGCATGCATGGAACACCAGCAGGATGTCAAAATCAAGAAAGCAAATGGACCAAGGCAAGCAAGACTTCTTTGCCTGGACAGTCCAGCGGAGTTGCTTTGAAGAGTAACACGTACAAGTCATGCTGGATGTTGGCTGCTGCATCAATGTAATCACACAGCATTATTAATTCTCTGTTTTCCCCCGTGCACACTACTACGCTAGACCAGTGTATGTTTTTGGTGAATGAATGATGTTTGAGTGAACGAAAGGCCAAAATGGAGAAAAAAAAAAATATATATATATGCGTCTCAATTTGCCCAGTGAGGGAACAATCAATTCCAAATGCTGTCCGAAAAGTCCACAGCAGAATATCAAGTTACGCATTTGTGATGTGAAATATATCAGAGGATGGGTCACACACTGTCACAATGACCCTAAGCGCAGAAAAAAAAAAAAATCTTCAGTGCAAGGGCTCAGACTGATGAAAATTTGCATTTTGGAATGACCAAGTAAAAGTCCTGACCTTAATCCTATTGCAATACTGTGGCGTGACCTGAAGCAAGCCGCAAGACCTCCCAAGCATGACAATGAGCTCAAACCGTTCTGCAAAGCGGAATGGTCCAAACAATCTACCATGGCCCACAAGACACATTCGGTTGAGATTTAGTTATTTCCACTAAGGGACGTCCTTCCTCCCTTCGTTAATCAAGTTCACATACTTTTCCATTCTAGGCTGTCAAAGCTTTAGCTGTCTTCCTTTAAGACATAAGTACAACTGATTTTGTGCGAGTTGTTTATTGAGACTGCGCTCATCCGTTATGACTTGGATAAAAATCGGCTCACCTTTAGAAAGCAATTACTGCAAGAATCCGAGAAATTACCAAAAGGTCCACAAACTTTCTCTCAAAACTGTGCATGGATCTCAAAATCTGCAAATGTGCCGCAGCCAATCTGCATTTGAAAACGAAAGATGAAAGCTGCAGAAAGGTGTGATTTTAAAAGAGAAGAAAGAAAAAAAAATACAAATAACGGCGAGCTCGGTTTTCAAATGGAACAGGAAAGAACATCAAAGCAAGACCCAAGACCTCCACCATTTGTCTGCGTTATACAATGAAATGAACCCATCTTACTGACAACAGGGATAGCCGTTTTATTTTATAACCCCTGGGTCAGATAAGACACCGGTGAAAAGACGGCTCTCTCAGCCTTCCTCAGACGGACAGAGCCCAAAGGAGATAAAAAAAAGCCCGTTTTAAGAGAAAGAGAGACACAGGTGGTAAACACAAACAACTGGAGGAGCGGCAGCGTTGCTCTCCACTAAATGCACTTTGTCTGAGGGCAAATCGAGAGCTGAATCAGCCTATGATTGATGCCAGTTATACGTGTCCTCTTCTCTTGCCCCTGGCACAATCATCCTGAGCACAGTGTGAAATGAACATAGGCTCCGATTTATGATATCGGGACATTGTTATGAAAAATGATAAAAGACAGAAAAAGGGGGGGAAAGGCGAACACAGCAGTAATTGAATTCTGTGAGGATAAATGTTGGAACGCCAGCCCGTATTGGATGCAGCTCGCTGTAGGGTCCCTTTGAATGAGAATAATAATGAAGAAGAATGGAAAACACACAGAGTTGGGGAGCAGGAAAGAAGGGAGGGGGGCAGCTTTCAAGATTTGCATCTTCAGTGCCATGATATCACCGTGTGTCAGATTCAGCCTCCCAACACTGCATATTCAATCAAGACTCCACTGGCTTTCACAGGCAGCGTTTGGCTCACTTGGCATGCCATCCGCCTTCATACTCCATATAAATATTAGATGCGGCACACAAAGCAAGAAGTTCACTTATGCTGCAAAGCTGTCTGACGGCACAGAGAAACAGACAAAGACAAAGGGACAGACAAAAGGAAAGGAAGAGGGAAGTCACAATACAGGCGTTGAAGCTGACTGCCTACATAATTGAGAAATGGTAGTCTTCAGTCATTTGCCAGAGATAGCACAGCCTTCAGTGGTGACGTCAAATTAACATGTGAACGGCTTCGATGGATTGTCTTTTCCGGGCTCCAATCAGGCCCCGGAGTTGTACGGTGGGACAACAAAGAAGCATGGTCGGAGAAATGAAAGGGGAGAAGCGAGAAAGGCAATCAGAGCAGAGAGAAGCATCAATCTTCCTGATGCCTTGTGGGGATTTTAGTCCTGATGACGGTGCAGATACACTGCACAGGTTGTTTTGCCAAGAAGCAAAAGCAGTATCACACGCCATTCCTCATCCGGCTGGGAAGACGTGGATCCGTCACCGTGTGTCTGAAGCCTTCTCAGACGGTGTCAAACCGCAGCTACGACTTCATTAATATGTAATTTCAACACCATGGCATTAAACAGTCCTCAGCAGCTGAACTTTTTAACTCTGGAAAGCTTTGCGTTCCTCCGGTCCCCAGAGCTGGCTCGTCACTGTCGTGCCACTCATTCCATTTTGATGATGATGCAAAAGATTGTAATGACTTGCAAAACATCATCGTTACTTTCTGTTACTTTCCAACTCCATAAGACCTCCAATAACCGAGTACCTCTATATTCGCTTCTGTGCTTAGTTTACTTGCCTGTAGCTGCTAAATAAAATAAATGAATAAAACATGGCGTATTACAGCCCTGTTACTGCACCCGCAGAGAATTTAGAAGATTAGAAAATTATTCTTGATGCTGTTAAAACAACAGGTGACAAAATGTGATGCTGCAACCTGCCTACGTTGATGATCAGTAATATCTCGACATCGTGACAGAGAAACAAGGACGAGGACATTGCCACATGGTACAAACTTGGTACAGCTCATGTCATTCATACATACGATTACCAAGGACCTGACAGTATACAGCCATATGGCCTAATTTTCTGGCTCTATTATGACAGTATGATTGATGTTGGAGTGGCTCTACTTATACACAGTGGAGAGGCAGTAGTTAGTGTACTTGAGGCCAATCAGACAGGCTGGCTGCATGCAGAGAAGACATGTTAACTTCTGTCTGTCCTTGAAAGCTGGCACCACATTGCACCACAGCACTCTGAGAATGGGAGCTTTTGGGTGTGAGCAGCTGCAACTGACCTTCTTTTCCCCAGCTACACACTATCCCCAGGCATAATGGCAATCTGGAAGAAAAGTCCGACCAAAACGCCACCACCACACAGCTCCTCTCTGGGCTTTGAAGTCCTCCTGAAAGGACCAGGGGTGACATGACGTGATGGGTCATGGATGGGCCACAGAGGAGCCGGCGATCATGCACCTCTAGCTGTCTATCGTGCAATAAGCCGAGGTGGCCCTGGGAGAGTTTTACTCCACTTCCCTCTCAGGAGACACAGAAGGATCGTGACAGGTCGCCAGTGTTCTGTTTTGGACAGCCGTGTCACTACAGGACCTTACAGGCAGTTCCTCGAGGGACCGAGCCATTTACAGCATAGCGCTGCCGTGCACAGGGCCGGGCATGCTGAGTTAACCTACTTACAAAAAGCATCTACTGGCTTTTAAAGGGGGAGAGAGAGAGCGCCGGCAATGAAAGAAAATATATGGAACCGTCAGAAACTTGAGTCAAAGTGGGTTCAGCGTTCACACCGAAAAAGGATGAAAACACTCCATATCACAGCTGAGATTCAATTCATTTTTGGGTCACTGCTTTGGTCAAGGACTTATGGGGAGTGCGAGGAAACTCGTTCCATAAGAAGAGAGCACACCGATCTGTAAAAAGGGGCAAAGAATGCTTGGAGTGTAAAGTCGTGACAAATAGTCTCCATTCAAACTTGACTCGTTGGGCTAGTCATTGCTGCAAGTAAGGCTGGATCAGGCTTAAGTGCGTCACACCTTTTCACTCTTATGCAGCTCTTTTTCAATAACATTGTGACAGCTGTGCCGGCAATAAAAATGCAGCAGCCTCAGTTACATTTGAAAAGGTAAATATGAGCAAAAAGATGCTGCTCTCTTACCTGAGGTGGTTACTTGAGGATCCACATGGAACAGAAAGAGAAAAAAAAACGTTTCAATCACCTGGCAATTATGTTTGTGGCATTTCTATTGCTATCAAGTATTTATACTTGTCAAATTCACTGCTTTTATTCAAATGCCACATCTGGCATTATGTATTCAGTATAGTCTATAGGCAACACAGCAAAAATTCTCACAAGACCGGGGCTTCACACAGTCATCTCAGGATACTATCTGAATTGGCTCCCCTGTGCATCTTGGGGAGATGCTTCACACATAACAGAACACAATGCAGTTGTCTTTGCACCAGCCTGTTCTTGTTCTTTTGTATGGTGAACACACACAGCAGGTCTTATATAGGAAATGGGGCAGATTAAGCTCATATTGATGACACTGGGCTTGGCTTCACTTCAGTTCTGAGCAACTTCTGTCTTTCATTCTGTGCCACAGGAGAGGAAAGCCCACTGCTTCCGCAAATTATAAAGAATAAAAATCTGCTTCTAAAAAAAATCTTTGCTATCTAAAAGGGAGAAAATCCATTCAAAATTATGATAGAAACGGAGTTCAGATGGTCTCCTTCCTTGAGACTTGAGAACTGCTGAGAACTGCCACGTGTGCACATACCATGACGTGAAAATACAGAGGCGAGGAAAGACAGACACAAACAGGCAATGTGAGTCCTATTAGCAGAAGAAAACAAGCACTATTCATATTCATTAGTGTAAACTGACAAGCTGCCCTAGCCTAGGCACGTAACATGTACAGCAATGCATAGGTATAGTAATATAAGTGCCCTGAATATGTCACCCCATCAAAAGCAATTCAGGCGATGCATAAGTTAAAAAAAAACAAAAAATCCAAACAGCTGCCCTGAGTATATAGAGCACAGAGGCTGCATCCTTGAATAGTCTCTCCCTACTGTAGAAAAAAATGCAGAGCAGAGGCTGCAATATTTTCTATTTTTTCAGTTTATACAGTTACACCATCAAAATAAGCAGAGATGCTTGCAGAGCTGCTGCAGAACAACTGTCTACAATGAAAGTCAAGTTACGCTCGACTGCTGCGTCATACCTGGCACAGTGCCCGCTTTGCAAAACACAAACAGCATATCAACAAGCCTCGTAACAAGTCATGCCCTATGATATTCACGTGGTGCTGCTATTAAGCAACTTAATTTAGTGCTGGAACTCCTTTTGGACAAGGTAATAATTATACCTCCAGGAGGCTGAGAGCCGCCCGCGTGCCACAAGCTGCAATCACAGAGGAAGGGCAGATAACACGACCTCCAACTCATTACAAGTATTCACCACAGTGAAATTATACAGAGTGCTGCAGATCGGCTTCACTTACCTTCCCTCATTACCCATCAGACTCAACTACAGCCCTCTGGGGCGGGATACTAGGATATGGAAGAGAACACCTGCTATCTGTCTTTTAAGATGGCAGAATTAGTTTTCAATCCCTTATTCTATAAAAAGAAGAGATGTGCGACAAAGTCTTTCAGCTGAGCGTATGTGGCCTCGCTGGGCTACCAAGGACATAAACATTATGTCTCATCATGCACGCAGACTTGATGCCTTTGGCTTGTTCAGCCCCTGGGTCGTGACCCCTGTCTGAACTGCACAGATTAATTCGTCCGTTTTTTCCATGTTTCATTACATACAGAAGCTTGACTTTGCATCATAGCTCTCACAGCTGAGATGGATATTAGATGCCAGCTTCCACAGAGCCCTGAGGGGTTCTGTAAACTTTCTCTGAGGTGTGGACAGCTCCGAACAATCAGTCAGCCTGCCAGCAGCCTCCCCTTCTCATTACTCTCAGTGAGACTGACTGGGGAGGGAGATTTTTTTTTTTTTTTTTTTTTAACCAGCAGGCGTTCTCTGCACACTCCTAGCGGGGCTCTTGGTCCCCCATCCATCTGCTGGCCGTCCCTCACACTCATTAATTCTGCCCATCCCCAGGTGGCTGCTGGTTGGTGCGATGTGATTAAGCTCAAATGAACCACCAGGAATAAATAGAAGCTTAAGCCTCTCGGAGGAGATTGGGGAGAGAGAGAGAGTTAAGAGAAAGTACCAACAGATACCTCTGATCAAAAGGTGTGAGGGGCTGTTTGTCTCCGAGGGCTCCAAGCTGATGATAAACTGTTTTGACTGCACAGCAACCTGTGTTTGAAGGGTTCCTCTAGGAGGGCTGGAGCATGATAACAGAAATGTCTGGTGGAAAATACTTGAAATCAGATTAGCTTCAACACTGTGGATGAATGAATTTATAAGAATGCATACAATGTCCTTGTTGGCACTTGACAACAAGCCCAGTTTGAGATGCATTAATCACTGAGCCTGTTAACAACACGCGAACATGCCAACTTCAAGTCGCGGCTCGGCATCTGTCATACCTCAGAGTTTCTCTCCAGCTGCCCACCCGTGCCCCTCTGAGCTTTCTCTGACTGGCTCCATGCGAATATTATTGAGTGGCTGTCCACCCATTGCCCTCTTCTCTCCTGGGATTGCACTGCTGTGGGCTCACTCAGAGGCCTGTCAGCCCCGCTCTTCCCAGTAACTCAGTGTATTGACAAGCTGTCTGCAGAATGGCCGGCCCACGCGAGCCAGGCCGCTCGGCCAAACAGGGCCCGAGTGTCCAGATAGCACACTGGCCTTTTGAAGTGGACATGATGGATATGCTATCAGACCGGTCCATCTGTCCCGTTGGCACGGCTATTATATGCATGAGCCCACAAAACCAAACAGAAAGCCTCATGTTTAAGGTGACGTTTAGCTGCGCTCACTGAATCACAAGGGAGGCTGAGGAGAAGAAGAGCCGGCACTTGGGAATGGCTTCTCTTGCGCGAATTAATGAGCATATTTCCATGTGTGTGTGCATGTGACGAGACATCAATTTCCAACATCTTTAGGGACCTGGACATGTGCTATCAGTGAATGAGAGCACGGTGTAAACCTGAAACAAGCCGAGTTTGGAAAGGTGATGGGGTCGCAGAAACGAGTAAGGTTGCTTTTGGGGTCATGAATTTACACAGCAAATTTGAAAAGATTTGAATGTGAGGAATTGAAGTTATCATGTTCACAATCGGGACTTGCGGCGGTGGATGCAGCAGAGGTTAGGGCGAATCCATAACATCCCAAACAGTATCATTTAGGGGATATGATTACAGTTTGACTTTGTGATTCAATTCAACAACACTGCATCATGAAGCCAACAGAATGCAGCGGCACGATTGATGTGAAAGCGTTGTTGAAAGTAAACACTGATGGACTCGCGATGAGATGTTAGAGGAGCTAATGAGAGCCATGACTGCGAGGCGTTTTCTGCAAAAACAATTTGAGTTTAACAGCCTCTCTGTGGACCCTGTATGACACAATACCACATTTTAGCCTAGCCCACCTCCCTTTTCTTCTTTTCTCTATAAACCAGTATTCTGCATTGTGTATTCTCAGAATGAGCACAGGCTGACCTCCTTCTCTTCCTCTAGGGCTTTTCATCATTCCTTCAGCCTTAGTTTCCTAGTTTCACAGGTCCACTCCACCTAATCACAGCCATCTGGGCCTGTTAGGCGCCTGGAATGTGCACGACTGTTCCAAGGGTGTGTGTAATCCCTTGTAGAGGTTTAGAAGCGGCTAGTTAGTCTATAACTAGTAGTTCATTACATTTGAATGGGAAGTCTTTAAAAACCTTAAAAATGTGGACATACCCGTGCACGCAGCCAGCCAATCAGCAAACACATGGTTCTGATTCAACTCTTACTGATGACATACATATGAGCATGCTGAAAACTTTGTGCATTTAAATTTGTAATTTTATATACATGCATACTTATATATACACACACACTCACAGATATATATATATAAAATGATGAATGGGGGAAATATTGATGTTTGCCATTACATTTGTACAATTTCAGTAGGCTGCACTGTATCATGTACACTCACCTATGGGTCAGCCTAAGCATTTTGCTGATACGTAGGGTTACTGCAACTAATTTTGCTAATGCCTCTATTTTAGTAATTGCAAAATCCAGGACTTAATAACCATTATATAACTTATTTGAACTTGCATACAGCTGATGCCGCCATCCCCTGAAATGTGAAAATGCACCACAGTGGAGTAGCGTGCCGCCGTATTACTGAGATCGCGGAGGGCAGCAGATCAACGAGACGGCCACCTGTTTATTCTGAAGTCTGTAGTGGCTGTGCAAAGATCCATTTCCAGTGTAAGAGCAGCTTTTTTGAGACATCGGAGGGAGATTTAGACCCAGAGATGAGCTCCAAGACCTGGTTCACTGCAGGAAAAAAAAAAAAAATCTGAGCAATAGCCTATAATTTCGAGACCCAGCCTTCGTAGGACTGAGGAGGAGATGTGTCATAATGACAGCTGTACAGCAGAGGGGGAAAAAGACAAGTAACATATCACTAAGGTATATGTACAAGAGCTGGGATAATCCCTTATGATCTACTATGATCTCCAGATATGAATAATTCACAGAAAGCCGTCTTAAGCCCCGGATATTACTCATGCTGCTTTTTTATTTACTCTTATTCTTATGCACCAAACAGAGAAAAAACAGATACCTGACATGGTATACTGTATTTATATCCATGTACAGTAAAAAGCATGGTGGAATGTATCATAATCCTGATGTGCTGTTGCAACAGAGGCGGCGAGACAGTCACACTAAATTTCACAGCTCGCATTTCATTACTACTACTCTGTTGCTTCGGGCACAGCTGACCCTCGGCCTCTTCTACCAGGCCATCCTCTTCGACAAAGACCTGAGGGTGTGAAGTATGCGGTCCTACGCCTTTCCACGGTGCGCTGAAACCTAAACTGGTCTGAGCGAGAGTATAAGGCATGCAGAAAACGGCAGCAGGAAGGACCAGCCCCTC
>OMLB01004093.1:22319-42561 GCA_900302555.1 Myripristis jacobus
CACACACACACACACACACACACACACACACACACACACACAAAAAAGGCAGGCAATGAATGTTCATTTTTCATATTTCAACGGCGCAGCTACATTAGCGCTATCTTGCATGTCTCATTAACATCAACGCTGAGTGGGAGCGCAGTTTGATGGGCTACGCGCATAATGAGGCCCGAGATGGAGTTCTGAAAATCAGCTCCCGCGCAGCCTGCTTCTCATTCCAGGTACATGACCTTTGCGAATTAGGGGGCGCACACTGGACCTGACAGCCCATCCGCTTCCCCAGAAGTCGGCACTCGATCCCTAACACACACCCATCAGCTATAAATCACACAGCAGGGGTGTAACTCCTCGGTTGTCACGCTTGTTTTACCGCCCCTCATAAAGTGGTTGAATATTTGCTTAGAGTATAGCCTCGGCTTATAGGAAGGGGTTTGTGGGTAGATGGCCGGTGCGTGCATTCGTATTTGTGTGTGTGTTGAGGTAATGGCAGACACACTTTGGGTTGGGGGTGGGGCCTGGAGGGCAATAACTCGTCCCCCTTGGCACTTGGTTATTGCTGCCCTCATCCAGCTTCTTTACTTAACTATGCTAAGTACATGCTGATGGATACCAGTCATTACCTCCACATCATTAATCATAGCTCACTGATGGGATAGACCAGGCTGAACCGGACTTACAGCCACCAGAGAGAGCAGATAGCACCATATGGGTATTGTTTAACCACATCTTCTCCCATTAAGACACAGTAAGATCCCGGTTGCTGAGCTTCTTGTGGGTAAGCTTAAGACGGCATCCTTTGGGTATGTGCTGCTTTGTGTGGGCTCGGTAGCAGCGCCGAGCAAAAGAGCCTCTGTAACACATCCTCCACAAAACAAACAGCTCACAGCGTGCGTCGTGTGGGTGAGACATTTCGTCCGACGTTCCCAAACACCTGTCTGAGATCATCCGTCGCAGGGGAGGAACGCGCAGCCGCTCCTCTGCCGCTCGGCCCCGGCCTAAGGCGTCGTGGTAAGTCTTTAATTCGTGTTGCACTGTGCGCTATTGTTGCAAATCAATTACCATCTGGAATTATAACTAAGACTGACAGGCCGCCGTAGGCTGCAGAATTGGGATGAGAGACACAGAGGATCCTTCAGAGAGAGAGGGAGTGCTGGTGCTGCTTTAGTAATGCAGTCATATTTCATCTCATGCAGCAGGGTGCAGCGGTACCTAACAGAAGCCTAGGGGACCCCTGCTGCTTCGCCTCAGCCCCACAGACAGAGTGGGCTGCGTGGAGAACTGCCTTGTCTAATTATGCGGCGGGAAAATAGCACAAATGACTTAATTTTAATGCAATGGGGAGGAAGGGAGAAATTACTCTGGCTTATTAACTTATGCAGAATGAGGACACATTCGTTCCCATTCACTCGGGAGGTTTGCTCGATCCAAAGCAGCGGCGAGGCGCCGGCCAGGTATAATGTATAATGATCAGGATGAAAACGGTGGAGCAATAGCAGCAGGTAGAGCGGGGCTGGGAGATGGAGCGGCTCCAGAGCAGAACGGTTGAAAGGTCAAGCATGTCGAGCGCTGAGCAAAGGTGGCCATGATCTGAATCTCTGAGATGAGGCAGAAAGGGAAAGAAGGGAGAAGGGAAGGGGAGTTAGAAAATGAGAAAAAGGGAGAGAGAAGGGTGGGGGGCTTAAACTGAGAGTGGCTGAGAGAATACAAAATACATGGCATTAAGGAGCAGAGCAGTCGGGAAAATGGTGAGAACTCGCCTTTCAACTCTTTCTTCAGAAAATTCAAAATCTGGAAAAAAAGCTTTTCTATATAAAACATCTTTATATCCAGCCTAAAAATAAATGATTGAAAACAGAGATCAAATCATTGTTTTGTGAACTGCAGTTTTATTTTACATTTTGAATACAGCAGGCAGAGGGGACGGACCCCGTGCTGTTGTTCTGCGTTTGCTCTGCGGCCAGGAACTTGTTCACTGTGAAGGCCTGTGGTCCTCCAGCCCCAAAACCCCACGGATCCACATCACTGAACTGTTTTCCCTCTTGTAAGAGGGTCCAATAAAAACAACCATATAATACTAGAAATGTGTGTGATACATGGCAGTGCTATCGCTAATGCACCCACAAAGTTTCAGCTATACGAGTATTACAGCAGTATTCAAGATAAAGTACCTTGACTAGCCAGCCACCCACGTACGATTAGGCAGCACAAACTGAGCGGGGAGGGGGAGTTGGTTAACTAATGCACAGCAAGGAGGAACAGTAACCGACCCTTTATTTATCAATCCATTTGGTTAATTAAATAGAAGACATTACGAGTGGATTTGAGGTGGCTGCATTATCAGCAGATAGAACTAATTAGTGTCTAGATGGTATTTAATTACGAAAAGCATTTTAGAATTATCCACACCATTACACTGTTTCTCTGCCCTGTCAGACGGTGTGTCAGGCAGCCGCGCTGGAGACAGAGGTGGCCAACGCATGAGAGGGAGCGAGCGACAGAGCGGAGTGGGAGAGAGAGGGAGAGAGAAAGTGAATGAGGCAGACGGAAAGATGGAGGCTGATGGGCGAACAGGAGAAGGTGACAGACTGTGGTTTTGTTTAACGAGCACACAGAGGGTTTCTCTCACCTATAACATGCACCCTCTTCTCGCCCTGGGTGTATGTTCCCCCTCAGGGCTGGAGGATGTAGAGACAAAAGAAATGGAGAGCTCCAGCATGTCAGCACGTACCACTGTGTGTGTACTGTGTGTGTACTGTGTGTGTGTGTGTGTGTGTGCACATGCAATCACATATTTCAGTGTTCAGTCATGGCTGTGCCAGCCGCAGCAGAGCAGGGTTCAACAGGGGCACCAAGCTATCTGATCCACTGCGCTGCTGGCTCTCACCGCCTCTGTGACGTCTCTAGCTCGCTCTGTCCTGGGATATTTCATAGTGATTTTGTTCGTGCCCTTTGGCAATGATAGATTTTTTCCCCCTCAGCCGCTTCTTTTTGGAACATCAATCAACGTCTTTATCTGCAATAGCAAATTCTCATTACTGGTATCTAAAGAAGACTTAATACCGCAGAATTTCAACTCAAAAAGTCTACAACCTAAGCTCCCTCCCTAGTTTTTTTTTTTTTTTTTCCAGTCGATAGATCCATCCAGGAGCCTCTGTTAAGGTGTCAAGCGTTGAGGGCCGTGGGACAGTCGACAGAGTCAGTCTGCTGGAGCTCTGACAAAATCTGACAGGATGAGTGACTCGCCCTGCGCCTCGTCGAGGGATGCAGCGCAGCGACCGAGCTTCCCCCACCAGGTTTATCTGAGGACACTTTGTTTTCGGAGATAATCTGCTCATCTGATCTGTGGATCAACTTACAATTCATCAAATGAGTCATGAAATGAGTCTACATCAGTGGCACAGATTACATCTAAATTCTGCTGTTTCGAATGGCTCCTAAATGGATGAGACAACATTATGAATTGTGAGATGTAAATCTATTAAATCTGCATCTATTCTGTTGAAATATATCAATATAACCACGATCATGGGGGCCATAAGGGCATCTATCCATCATCTTGTTAAGTGGGTTTTAATTCCTCATCTGATAACCATCATTAGCTAATGACTGACTACTGACCCATCATTATGCAGTGGAAGCCACGGCTCGCTCCAGCCAAAGAGCTGCTTTGCCTTTTTGCTCCTCTCCTAAATGAGGCCCCCTGATGGTTTAAGCCTTAGCATTTGCCCAGTTATAGTGGCTGGGAACTAAAAATAAACTCAGAGGAATGGCCCATAGGCTCCAATGCCTTCTGCCCCGTGCACGCACACTCCAGCCCGACCGGCAGTGTCCTCAGTCAAAGCAGTAGATGTCCTTGAGAGAGTGGCATGATGGCTCACTTGGCAGCTTGTTTTCTCTCTTTCCCTTTCTCTCTCTCTCTCTCTCTCCTCTTCCGCTTTCGTTTGCTTTCCCTATAGCCGGCTGAGTGGATAGCTAATAACAAAACGCTGCTGGGGAGAGCAAAATGGAGATTGGACATGGACGCGTCTTCTACACCAGCTGATCCGTTTTATCTCGCTGCCAGCACAGACCGAAGCTTGTCCCTCAGTGGGGGACTTTCTGACAAAATAAGAGAGAGGAATGCAAGTTTTTTTTTTATCTAGCCCAGTCGGCTGTTTTGGAGCTGTTTCATGAAATATTTGCTCACTCTGAGATTAAGCAATGGTTTGCTTTGGAAGACATTTGGGATATTCTAGATGCAGAGCTGTTGAGACTATTTGACTGAACATATAATCTAAGCAAGGTTCAGAGGAACAGCCACACCACAGTGGTCTACAAAAACATCATTTATAATCTACCCTCTCCTCAAGTCACACAAGGCCTGCACACACACGCACACACTCATCAGTTTCTGAAGTGCCGTCATTAAGTCCCCTCTTAGGGTTGACTTTGCCAGAGGACCACAATTCCCAGCAGCTAGCACTGCAAAGCCGCTTCCTCTCTCCAGTACATCTAAATAGCTCACACCGCAGCTCTGATTTCAGATGATGATTAGAATTGCAATCATACGATTAGGAATGAATGCCTCCTGGCCACTGTGTCTTCCTGGATGTTTGAGGTCCCATGAATAATACAGTGTTAGTGAGGGGACAGGAGTGACTCAAGTTACTGGCAACAGCAACCAACAGTTCTGCAGCATTCAATCAGCAACACACACAAATACTGAACACGGGCATATTCATGTGAAGGGCTGCACGATACGGCTGAAAACAATACCTCAATACTTTTCTGATAATGATATATGAAAAATTACATGTTATGTAACTGTATTCAAATTAGTGTTCATACCATTGTGCAATGTCAAACAAAACTAAAACTTTTAAATAATGTTCTAAAAAATGTTTCATACACAATTTTGTCAGTTTGTAAATGAAACTTTGCTGGGTGTCATCAGGTCAGATATCAGAATTGTGTCTCCGAGTATCTTGAAATCACCTCATCATCACAGTGTGATTCTACTGAAAGATGATAAACGTTACAATTAAACTAGATGACTCCACTATTTTACTTCTGAAAAAGGTCAGTAAGTCAGTGAGTAGCACTCCAGTTTCGAGTGTGAAAATACTGTGTGATATACCTGCGAAATACCTGTGTGTTCTGATCACAAGGCTTCACTGTTCTTACACTGCTCAGACAGATGAAATTAAAGTTGTTCTGAGATGGCACACAATGCAAAAAAATCAGATGAAATAAGGGTTGCTGACCTGATGCTTATCGTTTTGTATCTCTTTGTGGTTACACAGATGAAAATAGCTGGCAACTGTTTGTTGCAAATTACCCAGAGAGCTGATGTGACATAAAGCAGCTGAAAGGGACTTAACAAAATGTATTCCATCCATCCATACAGCACACTGAGACACTGATTTATAAAAAAATAAAAAAATAAAAAAAAACAGATGCTGAGATTGGGGGCAAAGTTCACGTTGGTCTACATTTTGCATGCTGTTGTTTCTGCAGATGCTGTGGCTTGGCTGTAATGGCTGTGCCGCAGTGCACAGATTGTCCTTGGGACTGAGCATAAATCACAGCCTGGGAGAGGGGCTCCGTGGTCCAATCGTCTGCCAGGGAAACGCTGTACTTAATTAACCTGTATCTGCGGAGCAGGGCTCACTCAAACTTCCACAGCCATTGATGTCTGAGGAGGAGGACAAGGAACGGTGACGGAGGGAGGAGCCGAAACCTCGACCGCTATTTAAAAGATAAAAGTGCGATGCTACTGCGGTTAAAGAGGCAGGGAATATTTCCATTTTTCATACAGCAGCTGTCATAAAGGAACCTGAGACAGCCTGGGGCAAATGTAAATGATTTTATTTTATGTTATTTAACCTTTGTTTAACCCGTTGGGGAAAAGTCTCATTTTCAATTATAATTCAATTATAATTGTACCACTTAAATATCTCCACTATTCACAGAGGATCAACAAATACTGAGGAGACCGCCCGCGCATGTTTAAGAAGTGGACTTAAAATGTGATATTTAAACCAAGTGTGATAATATTACTGTGGTAATAGTAGATAAAGACCATGTTTGCTCAGCAGCCTTTAATAGCCCTGACCTCAGCTCCTGGGACTGCAAATTGCCCACCATTTCTGAAACTACAGATATTAGCCTTAACATTAAGTCAATATGACTGCTCCTGTTCATGCCGCGATGTTTTCCAACTGTTCTTCTCCTGCGGACAATCCTTTAGTCATTAGGATTCCAGTATTTATCCACGCACCACAGGGATAATGTTTTTCAAGTCCAGTGTGGCTAGCCACTGCCATGTTAATTGCGGCTCTGACACATACTTTGAGCGGAAACTGCAGCGTATGCTAATTGTTGAGGTGAAACGAGGCCTCAATCACCCAGCATGCATCATTACTTGGAGCCTGTGGGATGTTTGTTTTTACCCATTCAGAAAGAGGAGATCAGCTCAACACGGTTCATATTTAAAATCAAACAAACCTCAACAAAAAAAAGAAAAAAAAAGAACAATACCGCCCCCACATTCCTGTCTCTCTCTACATGACAGAATGAGATGCTGGCCTCTTCCCTACGGCACACCAAGACAGCGATGTTGTTTTTTCTTCTTCTGCACGCCCCTGACAGCTTGCGCCACACAATCTCTTGGGCGGCCTTATTTTGCCTCATCTGAATATTTATGAATGTTGTTGAGCGGCCACATTCCATTATCAGGGAGATTGCCTGGCATGAGGCTCCCAATCCTTTCACCCTGATCACGTCTGTCTGGGAGCCCTGCACTTCATCCAATCGCAGTCTGTATTTCACCGTGCCTGGCTGCCACCGGCGCTGCTAGCCTTATGGAGAAAAATGAGAAGCAAAAAGCAGTGAGGGGAAGGAGGGTGGCAAGCAGTCAAGTCCAAAAAAATCCATACAGGCGCTAGATGAATGGTGTTTTCAAGGTTAAAAAGCCTAAATTAAATCAAGTAATTCTCTGAGGTGGGAGTACACACAATTGTGCTCCCACCTTCCCTGACAGTGGAATGAGTCAAACGCACAGGGAAGAGGTAATGCTCAACCCCACCTATGAGACTATGGGAGGAAGCAACACATCAACATCAATAGGTGCCGCTGAATTTGAGATTACTCGGGTCTCTTGTGGGGGTCTCTATTTTTATCGGCACTTCCTGTACGAAGGTGGCAAAAACAAGATCTGTTGACAGCCACAGCTGGCTACAGATCCGAGCTCGGAGCGAACGCGAGGTGGTCAAGGCGCTGCGGCGGGTCTGCAAGCGCACAATGTTCTCATTGTTCCTCGCCTGTGTTAGAAGTGGGCGGATTTTACTAACATTCTCTATTCACTCGGCTGAAAACAAACACTGGTGAATAGCAGGAGGGGAAAGGCCGAGCCAAAATTGCCTGATAAGAATCTGGTCCAGCATTTAGGGTTTTTACCTTCCTTACATGTAGGGAGTGGGAGGGGGACTGGGGGTTGTTGCTGAGAAGATATCCGATACAGAAAGGTTGAGAGTGTCCCACACAAAATATGATTCCTCCAAGGTAAATGCTCCTCAGCTGTTTATGGCTGTACATAGTGTATGAGAACATGAAGGTAATAGGTAGTTTGCATTTCACTGTGATAATTACACAACTGCATCCACCTCTGTCTGCTACCTTGTCATATGTTTAATCATATATTTAAATATATATGTGGCCGCCAACTTAATTACTTTACAGGAATTATGCCACATTCAATGAGAGCAAGAAGTACAGTAAAGGACTTCCATCCTCGGGAGAATCCACAAAAGAGCTCTTAAACTTACTCATCGCCACTGACGCACTATTGTTGCGCACACACACTCTGCCTCCAAGGTATCTGTTTCTGCCTGTTTTTTGGATTGTGTTGAAAGCAAAACATGACAAATATAATAAGTGCTCATGTCATCCTACCCATATAACCCAGAGGAAATGTTCAAATAAATTCGCCGTGGCAAAACATTGCTGTGAGAGAAACTGGTGGGATGCACTGAGAGAAAAGAGAAAACACACACAAACCGGAGCCAAATATACACACGACCGATTCTCACATGAGAGCCATGTTTTCATGAAAGTCAACCATGACAAGAGCAACTGCAGAGAGCGTGTGCCCGTGTGCGCACACACACACACACACATAGGCACAGCAAGGTAATGGGAGAGCCACTTTATTTGTGAAAGAAGATTCTGCAGTGGGAAACGATATCAGCGCTGCCTCTCCACCAGCTACATGTCAGACGCCGCAGCGTGTCCTATTCCCACTCGTCTTCCTTCTGGTAATCTTGTATGCAATGGATAGCAGCGTAGCCCCGGTGCTTAATGCAAAGGCTAGAGATTTGATTGCCAAGGTGGAGATGCGAGTAATTTCGAAACAATCTCAGGCCACAGGGCGCATGTGAAGCTGTGGCTGAAGGAGGGAGGTGGGGAGAAGAGGACGGATCTTAGATTGATGATGAATGACTGAGGAAGAGGACGGAGGGCTCACGAATCAGAATATTCTGCTGCACCTGCTGCAAGGACGATTACTCATTGTTACACACTCAAGGTCTCCATGCGAATCACTCTGCCCTGCATAACAACCTCCACTTTACAGCCAAAGCCATCGGCTCAGACGCAAAAATTCCAGCACTTCGACACAGACAAACACACACCCTCACTCACCCTTAAATGTAAACATCACTTGACACCACTCTAATCAGCCTTTCAGCAACTAATCATCCTGCCCTCACACATCATTTTGATAGAAATGAGCATTTAAGCGGCGAGATGCGTGAATGTGCATGCACGCTTGTGCGCCTGCGTGACGGGAAGACCTCGGCGGCCCGCTCACTCTCTCAGACGTATATTGGCAGCGAGAGTCAAGGTCATGCGTGCGGCGTCATGCTGGGGCTGTGTGCTGCACACAGCTCATTGTGCCCAGAGAGCAGCGTGCATTGCACAAAGCAGCAGGGGGGCAGGAGGTAATTGGGGCACAATCACTTTTGTATAACTGTCAGCTATAGATCTCGTGACATATCATGGGCTTTCACAGAATGTCACTCTGAATTGTTCGGCTCTTTGAGGAATGACCTTCCCAAAAAATGTCCTGGCCGCATGACGAGTCCTCGTGTTGAGGAGAGATAAGACACAACAATGTTCCCTCAGCTGGTAATTAATGCTTTGGGTGGGTAGGACGATGGGGTATAGGGGAGGGGGAATTCTTGGAAACTAGCGAGGGGGTGAGTGGTTGGCGGGGGAGGTGGGTGCTATAGCTCTGGAAAATGTCTTGCATTCTAATAGGCCCCATTATGTTAATACCATTACATAAATTCCAAGAGAATGGGAATGCAGTTGTGAGGCAAGTTGGGAGAACTAGTCTGTTATAGCAGAGTGGCTGATAAGATTGTTGGGCTGTAATGGTCTGAGCAGGAAAGTGGTGCTGACACATCTTAACAAGCGCAGCCCAACATATGAATCATGCAGATGGGAGTGGACGAGGTGGTGATCGCTGGCCTTTGCTGGACCACATCTGGGAAGAGGAATCATAAATGAGACAGATTACAGATTCTGTATGTTTACTATGTGAGATTGGAAGAAAGCAAGGAATTCCTTCTGATCCAGCTGTAAGAAGGTGGAGGGAACAGAGACGGTTTAGTTCTGCCCTGTGATCTGAAGGGTTCAGACAAGCAGATCTAAAGTGATTAGATCTATGATGAGCTGGCCTGTGGAGGGCAGAGCAAACAGACGGATGCAGACAGAAGAAGTGAGGGTTTATTGTGTCGCACTGGGACTCTATGGCTTCCCTACTAGTCCACATCCTCAAGTTATGTCCACACTAAGCGGTGGAAATCTGAAAACACCATTTTTAGTGTTCCATCCGCACTACGCCACACTAGTGTTTCAAATCATATGGTAATTTCACAGAATCTCTGTTTTCCCCGTCCAAGCTACAATGCCAGAAAAGTATTTTCAAACCTGCACGCCTATGAAAGGGTTTTCAAAAAAATCCCCATTTTTACAGGTGGAAAGTGCAGTTTTAGCGTGATTGGAAGGCCAAGCGAAGAAAAGAAGATGCCTTTTCAAATCTAACCAGCTTAACCAGTGCATCTAAGAAAAGAAAGAAAAAAAAAAAAACGATTTCATTTGAAATCACATAAGAATCTTGGTTTACTGAGAAAGAGAGCGAGCACAAATGTATTTAAATTACACCTTGGAAAATCGTGTGACACCTTGGCAATTCTGCATCCATCTCAGATTCGTTCATAGCTGCCGACAGTCATGTAGAGACCGTGAAATCATCTGGCGCGACCAATAAGGAGGCAGGAGGAAGTCCGGCCCCTCCTTCCCAGGAATCAGTAATGTTCCTCTGAGAGAATGCACTCTGCAGCAAAAACAGCTCCTTACAAAGACAGGAAGGAAACGACTGAAAGGGGCAGCCATGAAGTGGATCTAGGCCCTGTGAGTAATTGAAAACATTAGTCCCTCTGCGATAATGAGATTACACCAAATTTCCCAGGGAAATCTGCTTTGAAGCGATGAGGTAAAGCACTTCGACGTCAACGCTCACAACCACTGACTCTTGCACACAGAAAATACCTGCCTGGTGAGGCTGACAGGGAGTCCTATCATTCTGCCTTAGAACATACAAAAGATTCAAAAGAGCTATTTTACCCCCTCCTCCACCAAATAAAATATGTCAGGAGCCGCAAAACATATTCGATAACACAGCTTAGAAAGTTTTGTATATAGTTATACAAAAACTATTGTTTGGTAAACACCAAGAGAAAAGAAAAAGGAAAACACCAAACTCTTATGAAGATGAGAAAAGAAAAATACACTGGCATGTGTAGGCCTACTCTGAAATAAATTAAACACAGAAATATGCATGCCTCTTTGAGTCCTCCCCATATTTGTGGAAAATTCATCAAATAAAAAGCAGCACACTCTGAAACACTTAAAACATGTAGCTGCAGCCTAATAGCTTAATAAAGAATAAACATAAAAAAACTTTTCTTTTTTTGCATTTATCCCTTTAGCTGGCCAGGACTGTGGGTCGGCAACTCAAGATTAGCCACCTGCAGGGAGAGGCACCGGGCTGTACACGTAGTAGGATGTGACGCATGCTTTTGTTGATGAAACGTGAAGACTTTTTCTTATTTCTTTTTTTATTTCAGTGTCACAGTATCACCTCGAACCCCAAGATAAGAAAATTGCCCAGTGTGCAACAAAAACTAAATAAGAAATAACTGTCATTTCTTCCTGTGCTATTTTTTTTTGTCCAAGCTACAGGGAGCCACTGCAGAGGAGCTGAAGAGCCACATGCGGCTCCGGAGCCGTGGGTTGCTGCGGCATAGGCCAGCAGGCAGCACGGTGTCAGCGAAGATTCAGCAAAGTCTTCAAAAGCATGGGAAATGAAATGATTGATTTTAATCTGGAAACTTCACAAAGCGCTGCATTTTCTACACCCGTTTTATTTTCACCTACCAGTGATGTTGCAGTTGAAAAATCTTCATCTATTGTATACAGCATAATGGCCCAGTTGGCAATCATAGTAAAAGGCCAATATCTGCACCGAAATGTCCAAATCCAGTGATTAAACTGGCATTTACTTTGGCATTAACTATTATGGTATTTTGGAAAAGGATAGTGTGTATTAGGACCCTTGAGGTAACATGGCTTTGAGTGTGTTTTTTGGATCACAATTGAGCTTAATGAATGATTGATTCGATAGAGAAAATCATAGTGCACTTTCTACCTGATCCAAGGTGAAACTCTCTGTTCAAAGGGAAAGTCTTATTGCTTACTCTCTCAGGAAATATGAAATTTGGCAAGCATCGAGTATTTGTTGTTTGAGGAAGGTTTTGAAGTTTGATTTGATACTGACGTTGTTTACCGGCGCCTGGATGGAGTTACTAATGGAGGTCTAGCATCCTGAATGATACTAGTGATTTTCCATCTCACGCTGGCCTAAATTCACCCACCACGCGATAAAAAACCCCACCTCGGATGCACACACACACACGCTTAGAAGACAGCAAAGGACACACACTCACATTCAGGCACACAGTCAATAGACCCCATCAGCTCTTAAATTAATGAGGGTGGTCCAGAGACCATGGTGGTAATGACACAATTAACTCCTCATCTGGCATTTCCATCCACCAGCTCTTTAAGAGGAGAACAGCCAGCAGTTACAGAGGCAGGAGTCAGAGAGGAGAGAAGCACAACAACAGCCAGCGATGACCTTTTGGGGGGAGGGGGGGGGATACACTCCTTCAACTTTGAAAAGGGGGAGGACAGAGGAGAGAGAGGAGAGAGCGGGCGGAGAGGCAGGCAGGGTGCAGCCGAAACAGGTAAACAATGTAATTTAGAGAATGTCAGAGGCAACGACAGCTGACTGAGAAGGCGAGGGAATAGCGGGAGACGGGAATGAGTCTAAGGACGAGAAGGAGCAGGGAGAGAGAGAGAGAGAGAGAGGCAGAAATAAGAAATAGATTGATTGAAAAGACAGGAGAAGGGGCAGCAAAACCAAGCGTCAACACCAAAGCAATTACCCACTATACCGTGTACCTCTCCTTTACCCTCCAGCCCAGCACCCACGGGAGAGGACTGAGGGCGAGAGAGCAGAGCTGTCTCCTCTCTGACCTCATGATTTGAACAGGATGGTCCCCAGGTGGCCCACTGGGCATTTAAACAGTGCCCAGGCTGTCCATACAGAGGGGTACACACATCTGTCCATCATGTTGAAAACACTCAGAGACAAGCACCCGACAGGAGAGATGTATTTATGTTTTGGCATCCAAAGAGGAGGCTGGTGCCTAGATGTTTCCCCAACACTGCTGCCACTTATTCTATATCGCTGTCTGCAATGAAATATTCAGTATTCACGACTGTTAGTGTAAGGTATTCTTCGGCGAATGGAAATCAAAGTCTTCGACAGCAGAACTGTTGGCGCCACACCATCTCCCACGCACCGCGGCATTTCCACATGCTGGTTGCCTATTGTATGTCCAAATGGCTCATTATGGACAACCCCATTTAGCATGTAATCACGTCTCAATAAGTAACACTATTCCAACACCGCCTCGATCAATGCTCCCTCGTGTTGTTCGGCGTGCCTCAGTGGAAATCGATGCCCCCATTGTCAGACGAGACTCATTCGTGCGCGGTCTCTCCGTGGTGCAGAATGTAGATGCCTGAGGACGGAGATGTGTGAGGGAGGTATTGCCGTGCCGGGGAGACAGAGGAGAAAAAGGGAAGGATTATTATAACGCGGCATCGACCCAAGAGGGACAACGGACCGGGACGCAGTGAGCTGCAGGGGGAATGGACGCCTAATCGATTCAACTCCTGGTGCCAGATGAAGGACACAATTATAAATGGATGGATGGACGCATGGAAGGATGGGGCAACAAAACGATGGTTAGACAGGCAGACAGACCAAAAGATAAAGACAGATGGGGCAGATAAACCTAGCAGCTAATAGGGGAATCAGGTGATACAATAACAAACTAGAGACGAGCCTGTAACATGCCGAAGAACTTGCATCACGAGCCCATCAGTGTTAATACCGCGGATGCGATTCCGTGTTAAATCAACCTTACAAATGGTCTTATATAACATTCAATTGCAATTAGCATGGAACAGCATGTTTGGAGAGGAGCCCAGTCATAATCCAGCCAATATGTGGACAGAGAGCATCAGTGGGCCTGGTCTCTAAATCCTCCTGATGAGTAACCGCACGATCGAGCTCACTCCCCATCAGATGAAGAGCCTCAGGACCATTTCTATATGCTAGTAGGTATAAAAAGGGGCGTTTGGTTCAGATGTTCTTGAGATTTTGTGAATGGCAGCATGAGTACAAGGGTACAATATCTGATGGCACAGGCTGGATCTGTTGTCTGTGCGAAACTGCCCTGCATCACGTCTGTTCCTGCTGGCAGTCTGTGCATCGTGGTGCAGCAGACCATTGATGATGCACAGGCACAGATGGGGCATGTTGACCAGATTGTATCTCTGCAGCCTCCAAAAGGCTTAAAACTTGCGTCCTTCAGGGATTACTGATGTCTTGTAGGAAAATGGCCTAATCCAAAACAAATCCAATGGGATATTTTCTTGTAATTCATCGCTGGTGGTGGCTGGCCTTTTAACCACATGCAGACATGTTGGACAGACCTTTTGCTCTCACGCCCCACTGGCTGCGACCTCAAGACATCAATCCAACAGATATTATTAGCCAGCCAGGACTCGCCACCATTGTGCAAGACGTGCATTATAGATGCAAGCTATGTGTGTGCACACACGGGGCTGGTAAGGTTAATTGAAAAATGGAATTCTAGTTAGTTGTAGTTATTTCACAGATTAATGATTAAACGCTTATAAGGGTGCCTTCCCATGGATGAATGTTTTTGATTATTCACATTATACCTTTACACAAATTTATTCCAATTTATATTCTGCAATTTTAACGGTGTTGTGATGATGAACTATTATTTCAAATGGGAAGGTTTTATTCAAATCTGATTTATATGCAACATGGAATAAAACCGCTGCCTGCCACTGATGATTAGATATTACATAAATGATGAGATGCTGGCATCATTAACCCTCAAAACACTACAATTACGCTGATAAAGTTCGACAGATCTATGTTTAAATCAATAATATTCCATCACGAGGCTCAATTTTATGTCAGTGTGATGGAGCATGTGTCAGGTTTTTTGAAGGGTGGATAATTTATTTTGGATACAAAATCGTTTAGCTGTTAAAAAAGACATGCTTCTACAGTAAAAACAAAAGTATCTGTATTTTCACATTTTGTTAGTAACATTGGTGGGTTTTAATTTATTTATTAGTGATTTCATTTCTCTCTCTCTCTCTCACACACACACACACACACACACACACACACACACACACACATCAACAGGTTGTATGTTATCAACCACTGTGTCATGGTAACCTTTGTTTACTACACTGCATCTGCCTCCCTCCTTCTCTTCCCCAAGTGTCTCGTTCCTCCTCCCCCCTTCCTGCTCTTCAACACTCATGCTCCAAAATTCCCTCCTCCTGTTCTTTCTCCTGCCTTTAGTACCTCCTGCCGCTCATAAGGACCAACACACAAGCAGGCGGGGCCCCCCTCGAGTGTGGTGTGGCCCCTGCCCTCCTCACCTCTCATCTGCTCCTAAAAAAAACCACCCCCACTCAGTCCCTGTAGCCTGCTGCCAATTAGCCTCAGCTTATGACCCAAACCCAGCCCGGCGCTTCCTCCCTCCCAAAACCCCTTACATAAAGGGATCAGGAGTTGGACATATGCCCCTGTGTCTCCTGACACTGCTGTTGACTGCCATGGCTGGAGCCACCCCCGCAGCCAAAGCTGAGGCATGACAGATACTGAGAAAAAGAAAAAAAAAAAACACAGGGAGCAACAAGGACAGTGAGACACACAGGGGAAAAAATGAAAAAAAAAAAGAAAATGAGAAACAAGTCAAAGCAGGGAAAGAGAGGGGGAAGAAAGAAGAATGTGACAGTGAGTCATAGTCCATTAGCCCCCACTATGACTCTGAACGTTGGTCCTTCTCGACTGAATTACTGTTACTAAGCTACCTAACCTCCGCTCTCTGTTTACTATAAGCAATGGACCGTGCTTTTAACAAAATGCCAGTAAAGGATCTCCTTTCTTCGATTACAATTTCACACGTTTTAAAGGAACGAGTTCGACCTGACTACCAGAAAAGGTGGCCCAGTCCGTCCATCCATCTGAATTCACAGTCACTCAGGGCAGACAGAAACGGTTTGCCAGTATTCCTCGGAAGGAAATACTTCCCAGTGAAACTCTTTGCCTCTGAGGGCTGTGGATTAGGTATCTGTGACACTGTTTTTGGAAAGAGCTGTTTCTGTTAAGTTTTTCATGAGTAGAGTTTTGAAGGTTAGAGTTCCACAAAACAATAGTCATGCAGCCCCGTTGTACTGGAGAGAGGAGACATGGGGAAGACTACGGCAGACTGCAAACCTTGCCAACATCACAGAGAAACGATCTGAATGGACAGACCGCACTGGAAGTGGGAAAATACCTTTTTGTGTTTTTGGTTAACTGCTTCGTCAATTGTGATTTGATTCCGAAATAAATGTAACGTTATTTCACGGGTCACGAGGCTCCTTTTAACAGAGGTAACCAGGTTGTGGTGCGTTGCATCGCGCTGCACTGTAGCCTCTGCGAGTCTCTAGACAAATCAATAGATGGTATGACTGGGAGCGTCAGCCCGGGATTTACAGTAGCCCCTCATCCAGGCCTATTGATTGGTAAGCCATCCGGAGACAGGCAGCTGAATGCATCATCCCTTCTGCACTGGACAGAGCAGAGAGGAGGGGGGAAGACCAGAGGTATTCTCAAACCTGATGGGTTGGGCGCGAGCAACATGAGGGGACAAAGAAGGACAGAGATAGGAGGGGGTTGATGCTGTCTCTTCCCTGATCCTTCCCATTTGAGTCAGGACATTCCTAATTTGCGGTTGGGGTCCTGGTCCAATATGCCTCTGACGCCTGTGTTATTTGTACACACACTGGCATGCACTGCTGTGGCTCCTGAGTTCAGAAAACAGATAGAGATGAGAGAGAGGAAGAGGGAAAGAGAGATGAGAGAGGGAAAGAGCGAGTCAGAGAGAGAGATCTGCTCCATGAGTGAGGAGTCCAGACCTAATATCACCACAGCACAACCACGATCCTTATCAGCCGATGTGAGACCAGTCCCAAATTGACACCCATTGTGTGGCATGTTTTGGGTTCCCTAGTCTCAGCATCTCACACCACAAACATCCTCATCCAATGCATCTCCACAATTCTCTGCCTCCCCTAGTTTCTATTTTCTACCCCCTCTCGTCCCCGGCCTATCTCCTCTGCTCTCCCGGTCCTTATAATTTCACATCTCTCCTCTTCCAGCCTGCTATCTGAACAGCAAGCTGCTGCTGCAGTAATAAAGGCTTCCTCTGGGCCAAATGGCATGGTGTGGAGAGAGTGGCGATTGCATCACACGTTGCCGTGTGCGACCTGCCACCTTGGAGGTCCAGAGGTTGGAACATGCTGACCTTCCTGTAGTTGAAGATGGCCGACTGATACGTTATCTCCGTCTCAGGGAAAGTTGTCAACGGGCCTGGGGAGCTGTAGTGATGATGGATGTCCACCTAATGGGCTTTTTGTTTCGCTCTTAATCAACTCCATTAGACGATGCTGCAGGGGCTATTGATTTAACAGTGTCCCATTAGATTCCTAAAGGGTAAACGATAATTGAAGCCTTACCTATTGTCTTCCTGTTGTATTCCTGGGCAACATTTTAGACAGTCATTTAAGCTCTTGAGGGTGAACTGTAAATATTGCTTTACAGAAATAACTTGGTTCAGCGAGCTACTGTATATTTTGTAGTTTGCTTGAGGGCTGAAAATAAAGCTCCTCTGGCTATGGAACTGTTGGATTATAGATTTATTTTTGTCTGAGCATGAATCAGAGATCTCACATGAATCCCAAGTGACACCTGGTCGAGGTCACCGTTCCCGTGGCCATGGATACACGTGTAGATACATGTAGACACACCTGCCTGTCAACCCCTAAGGGCATCATGGCTCACTACATGTGTGTCTATGTGTGTGTATCCTGGAGAATGACAGCTGAAGAAGAGAGCTGAAGAAGGCGAGGTCACCAAACATTAATATAAGCCAGCGTGTGCCTGAGGCAGAGGATACAGAGGTTACGCTACGCTATTCTTTACACGTGAGAGCTGGCAAATGAGTTTCATCTAAGAAAACCTCTCCTCAGGGGTTTTTCTTCCTTGCTGATTGCAGAGACTGAAAAGTGAGCACAGAGGGCAGTATACAGTAGACACGCTGCAGTACAAGAGAACTCCTCTTTTGTTTATCTTGCACAAGCCTTTTTTTTCTCTCTAAAGAACCAATGCAATGCATGTAGCTCTTTTGTGGACACTTTTTAAGCTGCTTTTCAACTCACACCAACCACGGGGGAAATGGATAAAACAAAACAAGTATCTGGTGGCAGGTCTATTGATTCAGCCTGATCATTATCTCGAGGGACCAAATTAGCTCTGCGCGGTTCAGGCTTTGGACATGTTGCCTGGCCGCAGGTATTCAGGTTTTTGATCAGGCACTACCTGTCAGGGAAAATAATTTTGCTTATATTTTGCTTACCTCAAAGGATATGATGCAAATGAGTGGGTTTGCTGACCTCGAGATGCTTGAAAAGCAATGAAAACCAATGCTCTGCTATATTGGTCTCACGCTGAAAACAGCAGGTTGCGCACCGCATGATCATGCAGTATGCAAATCATATGTGCACTATTGTAATTTAATAATTTAATACCATAATACTTTGGGTTTCACTGGAATGCTTAGGCTGCACGGTATCGCTGATGAACCGCAGGTCAGTTGATGATGGTCGTCACACAGAAAGGCCTCATTAGAGCAGACCAACTCTGCCTAGCCATGCAAGCCCCAAGCCTTCAGACCCACAGAGCACATTTGACAGGTGCTGTACGGTACAAAACCACTGCAGCTGGTTTTGTTCTGCTGGTACACCGGCCAGGCAGCCACACACATTGATTTGGTGCTTGTCTTGTTAGTAAACTACCAAATTTTGTTTGCTGCCGTCTAATATGTTACATCATGCACAGCTGAATGCAGATTCTGTCTTTTTTAATGTACACAGTGATGTGGTCATTTACAAAAACAACCATCAATACAAACAAAACTAACTAGATTTTCAGAAGTGCAACAGTGCTTTTCCCCCTGTAATATCTTAATATAGCTTATATCTGTGGGATCCTACTTCCTATAATGCACACTATTTAGGCTGTGTATATTTATTCCACAAAATAAGTATGGTGGATAAACAGGCTTCTTTTTTGTCACTATTTTTTCTTGGAGAGCATGTTCCTGACAGCACTCTCTGACGTTTAACATATTTCAACTTTAAGTCCTGTCTTTTCAGATGGGTTTTCAATAGTCACTTAGCAACAAGAGCCAAGAAGACCAGTGTTTCTATAAAATATGTGATTAGCGCCGCTTGGAGTAAGGAGAGGTGCCCGGCCTCAAGGCCTCTGGGTCATTGTTACACTCTTCAGCTGCTGGCCTTGTTTTCCTGTTGACACGTAGTCTGCACACCGGGCTTGGACACATATAATGGCCTATTGTTCACAACCATGCACTTAGAGGAATGCTGTGTGGTGCTCCCACTGACGGTTTCTTTCAGTGCCTAGATTCCACACAGCAAAAGTGCCATAACGTTATTACCCACAGTTTGCAACATTAACAAGTCTAAAAGGAAAAGACTTTCAGACTTCATTCCTATTGTCTCAGACTAGGAGGGCCAACAGAGGAGGCTGCTGGCTTGGCCATGCTGGGAACTGAAGCCACTCAGCAGAGAGAGATGAAGATATTACAGTCGCTGTGCACACACAGTCAGCGGCTGGATGGCAAACGGGAACTCTTCTCCATCTTATGTAAACATTTCTACAACGTGTCAGCCAAAGATGCTCAACCTGTGAGGACTATGCAGAGCTCAGCCCTGGCACTGAGCTGCACGGGGGTGTTTTATGTGTCAGGTAGCCTCATAAAGGAGGAACAGAGGACTGGCAGTTAGTAATTAGCATGACTACATCTACCGGGCTGCCCTTCAGGAAAACTGCACCGCCAGGGATTCTGGAGGGTCAGAATGTAATACAGTATTGACCGGTGGACCAGGCACCGCAACACTGGTCAATGCTAATACAAGATTCCAGCCCGTGATCAATACTTCTCTAAGCGGAGAACAGTGAATGCAGCTACGCACACGGGCATAAACTGGATGATAGCCATGCTATAAACACACAAACATGTACACAAACAGAAAACACACGAGAGGACCTCAATATGACATCCCTGGCGCACATCACAGATAGGGAGAGACAATCTGTCCATTTGATTTCTCCCCCTGCGTCTGCGCACACACACACCCTGTTTAATGCATGTCAGGGAGAAAGAGATGTGAGTGCACCCTTTAAAACCCCAAAACAAGCTCACAAAACACACAGAGAGGGACAAAGAGAGAGAATCAGCCACACACACACACACACACACACACACACAGCTCCACATTCAGTTTTAACCTGTCTCCAGAGAGACACAAGTGAGGGAACAGAGAGTGAGGTAGCACAGAGGCATGCGTGGAAAAAGGCCTTGAAATTAACAGGCCTTGGAGC
>OMLB01004097.1:3346-13912 GCA_900302555.1 Myripristis jacobus
CATAAGCACAGTCACTATTCGTGGTTTATTGCACAGGACCACCAGCAAAGCTACTGGAGGACCTCAGTTCTCTCACAGGGACATGGACTATAAACAGTTCTGAATTTATGCAGGACCCAATAGCGAGAATCCAGGATGGGGGAGATGTGCAAGTTAGTTTCCCTTAAAAGTGTGGCTGCTGCATTTGGTGCGAGTTGGAGGTGCTTTAATACTGAGCCACTAAGACTGGTGAATAATGAGTTGCAATACTCAAGTCTGGATGTGCTATAATAAAAGTATGAATTAATAATACCATTGAAAAGTTCAGTTTACAGCAGTGCTTTTTTTCCAGTGAGCAAACTGCGTTACATTTTGTGATCTACATTCCCAATCCTCTCAAAACCAACAACAAAGGTCTATTGAGGATACCACACTGCAGCCTGAGGAAGCTTAATATTTTAAATTGTTTTGGTACTGAAAGAAAACATAGAGATGGCAAATTACATGAGGAAACCTTATATATGTAACACAACTCACTATTTTCCTGACTCCTGGCGGACTGCTCTTCATCACTTTCTTCTGGTCCGTTGTATGCATGTTGGAGTGGAGGGTGAACACTTGATATCTGAACACCAACATACATTCAAATTACTGCCTAAGATGCAAAAATCTTATAGATACCCTCTTCCTTAACGTCTTGTGTAAATTTACCTTCCAAAGTGGTTAGTGAATCTCCTGTCATCATATAGGATTTGGTTCCTGAGTGCCACAATCTCATCATACCCAGGGAGAAAAATTAGAACTGCACCTTAAGGCCAAGTGAAGGGAAAAAAAAAATTCACATTCACATTATATTGAAGATGAACTATCACATTAATTTGGGCTAAGTTAAATACATGTTCACTGGACAAGAGCTTCTCAAATCCTTAAATCTCAAATAATTTTCAAGATGGCTTGTACTGCACCTCATAAAAAAGGAGATACAACCGCAACAGCGATTGGCCAAGTTTACTTATTAATCAGTATTAGATGAACAGAGAACACCAGTAACAGAGAATGAGACAGATGGACTTTTTGAAAGCTGGTCTCACTATTAGTTTTTTTTTTCTTTTTTTAAATTGAACATACTTCATACAAAGACATACAACTTGGAGATGTACAAATACTTATATTCTCATCTCATCCCACTAGGTTCTAAACATTGTAAAGAGGTAATTCTCCTGCCCTGTTGAAAATAATTATGATAGGCCTTCATACACATGAGCATCACATATCAAATATATCAGTATCTCCTATGACTTAACAATACAATACCATTAGTACTTAACTAATTTTGTTATTTTTACCTGAGAATTAAACTGATTAGGAGAGGAGAAAAAAATACACATACAAACAACCACTAGTGTACTAGGAAAAAAAAATACAAATTAAAATAACATTTTAATAAGTTAATAGTTAAATTTTAAAAAAGTACAAAGCGATAAGTGATTTGTTTTCAACTCTAATCTTGCTGTGATTTTCTCCATGATAAAGACACTTTTTACTATTTCCCTCCATCGCGTTCCACTGGGAGGCTCTGGCTTCAACCAGGATGTTGTAATCATCTTTTTTGCTATTAAAAGTAAAATTCTCAATAAATAAATTAAATCTCTCTCACTATATTATTAGGGAGTATGCCTAGTATGCTTCATTTGCCCATTTTGCCAATTAATTCTTATTTGGACAGATTCCAGAAATGTTGGCTCAGCTATTATTTTTTCTGTTTTTTATATACAATCGGCATCTAATATCACTATTTAATTCAGGTGTAACAGAAATGTGATTCAACCTGTGAAAATATATTTTGTTGTACTGTATATCCAGAGGACATTTCACAATCTGTTGATATATGTGTATTTAGACTGTTTATGTCTCTGTTTCAGAACCACTTGCTCATTTCTGTTTTCAATAAATAACCAAAGGAACATCTTGAAGGTAATGCCTTCTAACTGATGCCCCCTAGTGGCCATAATCGTTATAAACTAGTTGAATCACAGTCTTACCTTTTCACTGTAACAATCCTTAACTTGTAACAATTTTCAGTGTTTCCCCTGAATTCATTCTGCAGCAGTGTGTAGCTGCAGAATGGGGAAACAATTTTATTTTATTTCTATTCTATACATTGTATCCATACAGCTGACTCCTGACCCTCACCATCCTCAGAGGTTGAGCAGATGTTAGACAGCAAATGCATGATGAGGTCTAGGTCCACCTGATCATCATCAAAGGTGTGGTGGTAAAACTTCAACAGTTCCTGGTCTTCGGCGCTCACTTCTACACTCCCAGCCCTTATCAGTGCTGACTCATCCACCTTGCTCAATTCATGCAAGGGGCTAGAGGGTAAGAAGAAGATTTAACTTGGGGATAAACCCTTAATGATTGTAGTCACAGTGCTTATTCCTGCAATGCCCAATTTATAATCCTTTCTTTTCATATATTGAGCATTAGGTTGATGTAATCCAGAACAAATTCCAATGACTACAACTAAACAATAAACTTTACCTCAAAGATCAAGAAAAAGAACAAGAAATTAAGAAAAATGGCGAAATTATACACTGAATATGGCAATTGTGACAAATTTCTTGCTGAAATAAGCTTTTTTGGAAGACTTAAGATATGCATCTCCATTTACATTACAGAAGTAGTTATATTTTCTGCACTGTTATGATAAACAACATTCTTACATGTAGGATTCAAGTAGGTCCACAGCGTCCATCTGCTGGAAATGTTTAGCCCAGTCTAAAGCAGTCCTGGGAAAAACGAAAAAACACTATCATGCATTCTTCACCTAAGATAGATGGCAGAATTTAAGCCTGGTTGATAGTTATTTTGTAGAACAGTAAAGAGCAATCCCCACTTATTCTGGGCATCAGCTACAATCATGATCATGATGTGTGTTTCAAATTGGTGATATTCAGCCAGCGTTGTATGCCTAGGCTTCCCACTGTCTGTACAAAAAGCCGACAAGACCAAAAGAGCCTCTCCAGAAACTAAAAACAGAATTTAGGCACTGCTATACACTTTTTAAATCTGGCAACTGTGACATTATCTTATTATACAAAAAATTATTACATGACCACAGCACTATGCCCTACCAGCCATGTGATGACTTGATGCTTATGTCGGCCCCCATGTTGAGCAGCTGCTCCATCTGACTGAGGAAACCTTGACCTGCTGCCACCATCAGAGGTGTGGCACTCGTCTCACTGTGCATGTAGTCCACTAAGTAGGGGTAGACAAGTATAGCTAAGTACAACCTTAAATGTATAGTTAAAGCTACTGTAGGTAACTTTTTCCTTCATAAATTTTACAAACCACCGGTGAGCAGAGAGGATATGATCAAAATTAAAATGAGAAAAATGTTTCGTCTTCCGGGTTGCCCTTAACGGTGTAATCTCATTTGTCAAGATCCGACAATTGAAACAACCAGTCACCTCCAGGAAGCGCTTTGACAGTTAAATTACATTTTGTGCACACACACGCCACACCGCTACCATACACCTGAGCATGCAGGTGGGTGGCAGTAACTTGGACAAGTTACTGAATCTCAGGTGGGTGCTGTTTGAGTTCAAATTTTTGTTGACAGACAGACATTCTAAAAAGTTAGGGTTAGGGTTAACCCTAAGGTAATTGAGGACCATTGTGTGAAACAATGACACTACAGAACATCCACAAATTAAACTAATCTCATTGCAACAGCGCTTAAGACAGTTTTTGAATATTTAATTAAGTTTGTTCATAGCCTATGAAAACGCAGATATGTGTTACAGCTCCGTCCTTATTCATCATTTGTTTTACATAATTCATTCATTCATTGCCTATTTCGCCCATTTGTCTTGTTAGTTTCTGTTCCTTGTGGTGAGTTTTCTTTGTGTTAGTTGTATTATATGAATGACATGATGTCACGGCATCCCCGGGATTCCCTCCTCGAGTCCACGCCCTCCGGTGCTGTTGCCTGCGCTGTCCACCTGCTGGTTGCTCCGCCTCCCAATTGCTGCTGGTCCAATCCATGCAGGACGAATCATCCTTCCCGGCTCTTAAAAGCGCTGCTCTGACAGCCACCGGGGCGACTGTGATTTAGTGTGAGCAGTCCGCCTCGATATTTTGACTCTGTGCTTTGTTGTGTAACTTACACGTGTTCTTTTGTTTGCTGTTAATGCCTGGTTAACTAGAGGAAAATTGTAAACTTCGGTTTACACGAGTGTTTGACAATCGATATTTATGTGGATGCCTTTGTTTTGTTAGTTTTTGAACTTATGTTGGCATCAGTTTTACTTTGTTTTCCTAGCCACTAACCCTTTATTTGTTTTGCGTGGTGGCTCACATGTAAATTTGTTTCAGGCAGGTAAGTTTAGTGTAGCCTAGGTAGGCACTTTTTTTTATGCTTGCCACTGTTTTTTTTAAATGTTGAACACTGAACTAGGTAGGTTAGTGTTTCTTTGGAGTTAGAGCAGGCTAGTGTTGTGTCTTTTGTGTGTGTATTTTGCACTGTTTTGTATATACATTCCCCTGCATTTCCTTTATTGTGTTATTTATTTACCCCGGGTTACTACAAATAAACAGCTGTACATGCCTGTACAACCACCTTTGTTGCTTTCCTTAATTCCCTAGACATTTCCCATCTTTAGGGTTGTAACAATCTGTTTAAGGAAGCTGAATATAAGCAGAGAGCCTCAATGGAAAACATACCATCAAACGTTTCACTGCCGATGAGATTGAAAAGCTGAATGAATGCATTGGCATCTTTTTTGAGAAAAATGTTGGCAATGCAGGTGTCCATCTCCTTCAGCAGCCACATGTCCAAGTGTGTCCCCTCGTTCTCATTCTATAACCATCAAACAGAACAGTGACTCATCTTAACAAGTATTATAAGTGACTGATTTTTACAAAATAAAATAGTTTCCACTTGAACTTGCTTGTCTAGATTAAGCATTTGATTATAAGAGGCAAGTGCATCAGAAATATCCTAGCAACTGTGGCTGACAACATCTTGAACGTCCATAGCACACTGGTTGTTTGTTTATAATGGATAAACAATGTACATACTGCACTAAGACAGACATCTGAAAAGGTTACACATCATGGGTGTGGAGCCACAGAGCAACATTAAACTTTGCTCTTGTAACCTCTACTCTCAGGAAATGTAGTTTGGAGAGGAGTCAGCTCCATGAACCTGAAGTGGCTCTAGTGACTTTGCTGTCTAGATAACTAGCCAGAAAACTAACTATGCAATAATGTTAACAGGCACTTCTAATGCTAGCTACTGCATTAATGCCATTGTACCAATCAGTTATGTGATGGGTAAATCAGTAATGATAGTCACCTGGCTACTGTTGACTAACAAATTTAAAAGTTACCACTATCTACACACAGAATCAAACAGACATTTCATGTACAAATGATGACTTCCCCAGCACAGAAATTATCTGTCTATCCCATACTAATGACTTGGGCCCAAATTTTCAAGCCCAACCTTACCTTTGCCTGAAAAAGTTCTTCCCACAATCAACCTAAACCTGAAAAGTGGCAGCTTGAGATGATGACCCCCCCCTCCATAATCATGGAGGTTTAAAGGGTCATTCCTGGGGAGACAGGTACCATCAGGAATCAAGGAGATTCATACCACTGTCTATAACAAATACACTGATAGCCACCATAGGCTACAACTTATAAGCCGCTGCTGAGAACCTATATAAACCAGAGAAGACAATACTGTTCTCTAGAGAAAAGAGGAAAAAGCAGCCACACCACTCAGCCAAAACCATACCTGACCTGAGCCAGTAACTCAAAAATTAAGCCCAAATAGAATCAAATCTATCAGGTCCTGTCAGTTATCGTTGGGTTCAGCATTAATGTCAATGCACTTTTTTCAGCTGTATTTGCCCATGAGCCACAAACCTGCAAATTGGCAGCCATACCATTGTGGCATTACTTGAAGGCTCTTTCTATACCTAAATAATGGTAAAATTGCATGTCATTCCTGTAAAATGACCAAACCGTTTACCTAACAGTTCTTTTCATACCTTCACAAGGCCAAATCAATGTTGAATTCAATAAATACACTCAAACAAAGTGTGGGACTTGTTTACCAGCTCATTGAAGATGCCAGCCCCTACCTCTTCTAGGAGGCTGTTGTCTAGAAGGGCACAAGAAGTTTCTGTCTTGTTCCTCTGCAGTTCCAGGGCAGAGGCGTCCTCCACAGTTTTAAACCACTTGGCCAAAGCCTTCTTCTTCTTATCCTCTAAATAATAAACATGCATGCAAGAAATTTAGACTATATGGACAAAAGTACTGGGACACCTACAGGAACTTTCATGACAGCTTCTACTCCTCTGGGAGGGCTTTGTACAAGATTTTGGAGTGTGTCTGTGTGAATTATGCCCATTCATCCAGAAGAGCATTTGTGAGCTCAGACACTGATGTTGGACCAGAGGGCCTGGCTCACAATCTCTGATCTAGTTCATCCCAAAGGTGTTGGATGGGGTTGAGGTCAGGGCTCTGTGCAGGCCAGTCAAGTTCTTCTACACCAAACTCAGCCAGCCATGCCTTTATGGAGCTGCTTTGTGCACTGGGGCTCAGTCATGCTGGAACAGAAAAGGGCCTTGCCCAAACTGTTCCCACAAAGTTGGAGGCACAGAATTGTCTAAAATGTCTTGGTGAGCTGAGGCATTAAGATTTCCCTTCACTGGAACTAAGGGGCTGAGGTTAACCCCAGAAAAACAACCCTATAGCATTATCCCTGCTCCACCAAACTTTACAGTTGGCACAATGCAGTCAGGCAGGCAACATTCTCCTCGCCTATCAGACTGCCAACTCAAGAGGCATGATTCATTACTCCACAGAACACGTTTCCACCGCTCTAGAGTCCAGTGGTGGTGTGCTTTACACCGCTCCATCCATCGCTTGGCGTTGTGCTCGGTGATGTAAGGCTTGCATGCAGCTGCTCGGCCATGGAAACCCATGCCATGAAGCTCCCAGCACAGAGTTTTTGATGTTAATGCCAGAGGAGGTTTGGAGCTCTGCAGTTACTGAGTCAGCAGAGCGTTGGCCACTTTTACGAACTATGCGCCTCAGTGCTATAACTTTATGTGGTCTGCCACCTGGTGGCTGAGTTGCTGTGGCTCCTAAATGCTTCCATTTTGCAATAATAACATTTACAGTTGATGGTGGAATAACAAGGAGGGAGGATTTCACAAACCAACTTGTTGCAGCAGTAGCATACTACTACATTATTACAGTACCCTGCTGAAATTTAGTGAGCTCTTAAGAACGAGCCATTCTTTCACAAATGTTTGTAAAGGCAGACTGCATGGCTAAGTGCTTGATTTTATAAACCTGTGGCAATGGGACTGAGTGAAACACCTGAATTCAATGATTAAGAGGTGTGGCCCAGTACTTTTCTCCATATAGTGTAGATCATTTTTATTATGACCAAAAATATTTTCATTCAACTTTTGTTCACTGCAACTCACTGCACTGACCAGACTGATTTAAGCAACATGACAAACACAAGACTGACAGTTAAATGCTGGATACTTCTCTGCATCTCCTCCTTGTATTTCATCATGTCCTTGTTGGTATATCCCGTAAGCCTCAAAATGTCCTCCAAAAAGAGTTGTTTCACCTCCAACAGTCTTGCTTTAACTTTAACAAACAAAGAATGACAAAAAGAGACTACTATAAGTACACCTCAGTAAATATGTAACCAAGCAAAAGTGTTTCCATTAAAAATGATATTAATGGACCAATTTACCTCACAAGAAAAACAAATTTTCACCATCTACTCCCTCACTGTCAGTCTCCTTTGTTTAACTTATAAACACTTCCTTGATATGTAAAGTATGACCAGTTGCAGGAAAGGTAGGATGTAGCAAGTACATTTCAGCACACTAAACACTGGAGATAATGGGCTAAATATTGTGATTATATACTGCAATTTTATGCCCACTGTGGAACCTTAAAGAGAGAGGACAAATTCATCTCAATCGTTTGGGTGGGACGAGGAAGTGCTCCATCTTGAGTTGGAACACTACTAAAAAAATGCATTGTTCTGAAATAGTTCAGCTTCATGTTATGGATGATGTAAGGGCATTCAGGCTAAGTAAGTTTTAAATACAGAGGAAACCATTTATTTAACAAGACATAGCATCAATATAACTGCAATCAAGCTTCTATGTAGTTTTTGTTTTACACTGGGTAATCCAGAGCTTTAAAGCTCTTAGTATCCATTTAAGATGTTGTTCTAATAAAACCTTGGTCTTGGACTTACAATCCCTGTGCTTGTTGGCAACTGACATAGCCATTTCCCCACACAGAAAAAAAAAAATCAGTCTAAGAGTGACTCATATTAATCAATGATAAGTTTCATAAAACTGACCATTAGCTTCACCATTCAAGCTAATTTTTTAATTATACAAAGGTAAAAGAGAGATTGGTCTGCAAGATTAATGACAACTAACAAGCTTGCAGCTACTAGTAAGCTAGTTTTCACTTGTTATTCTGGAAGCAAATTCCTGGTAGAGAAATTTGATGCAACTCTGGGTTACTGGATCTTACTGTGGATAACAGGACAGGAACTAAAGTAGTGGAGCAAAAGGTCCATATCCAGTGCAGCGCTGGAGAGGATGAGCTTCAGTGACGGAATCTTCTGCAGGACATCCCTCAACTTTGTCAGCAGGAGGTCCGTGAGACCGTCACGCTCATGCACTTCATCCTGGTTAAGTAACGAGTAAGAGACTTTGAAGTTAGTGAAAAGAAAACGCACAAACAAGTCACAATTAGGGCTAGGTGATAAGGAAAAAATAAAATATCACAATATTTGAGTCGGCATACCTTGATATCGATAATATGATGATATTGTAGGGATGACTACTGGTGGTTGCACAAAATATTTACACTATGATTTTTGATAAACAATTGTCAGCATATGATGACTAGGCAGGCAGAGGCAAATAAAAGAACAACTAGAACAGTATAAGTTGAGAAAATTGCATCCCTTTACTGCAATGCAGGCTTAAAAAAGACAACATTGTACCATATCACAATGTTACAATATCCAAAAATCGCAGGCAATATCTCATGTTATATCGTGATATCAATATAATGTTACTGATATTATTATTGAAATTCCTTTTCATGGTAAATACAATATATTCGGGCTTGATAATAACAGACTGCTTTACCTTAAATAGCAAGGTGCTGCTAGAATAAATGTAACCAGGATTTTAAAAAAACAACAACACATATCACAGTTCAATGCCAGATCAGCTGCACCATATGCAATAGGAAGCTATGAAAATCATGGACACAGAAAAAAGGAGGGACAGAGTTGGTTCCACAAGAGAGTTTATATGGGGTTGGCTTTCACCCGCTGGCGAGCACTGAGGGAGAGAATGAGGATGAAGAGCGATTGCCACATTACACTTGAAAATCATAGCACACCAAGAAAATCAACAGTAACCAACAATAACCAACAGTTTTTTGAGACTATATTTTACATATGTCAATAATCATGGTGCTCACCACAATGACATGTGTGACACTTGACAGATTGGCATCTCCAGCCATCAGGGTTCTGAGAAACACTCCACTGGTGCAGAAGGTCAGCAGGGTCTTAGGAGAAACTCTGTGAATTTCAAAGTGAACAGGTAGCAGCACAATTTCCATATCAGGGAATTTGTGATTTTCTTTGGTATGCAAATGTTAAACTGGAAATGTTGCTGCATGTCATAGAAGAGGCATACAACAGTAACAGATGAGTCTGTTAAGTACAAAAATTTCCATGACTCTGAGCATTTAAAAATGACAAATTTTTACAAAATGCCAGATTTGAATGTTAACAGCTGTGAGCCACTAAACCTCAGAACTTTTGTAATTGAGAAATTATTGTTAGCTGTTCAAAGGTACGGATGCTGGGACAGTTAGTATTTTTTTGTCTCGATATCTCAAGATAACAAAAGATGTTTTTTTCCCCACAAACAAGTTTTCTTTTTTTTTCCAGAGATAACATGTTGTTTTCTGCAAGTTGTTATATGAAGATAACCTAAGTTGTTATCCAGACATAACAAGTTGTTTTGTCACAGCCATAGCAACCATGGGTAATGTGATAACATGAAAAGGTTAATTCATTACCTGGACTAACTATAAAGTACAATAACCTTTTCAGTTTGTCCTTCATTTACACAGGATTTTACCTACAACAGTATGACATTGTGACTTGTAGGGCCCTATAAAATCTGTTTTATTTTTTCCCAAATTCCGTTTTTTCCATTTTAATTTTTGGAAATTCCGTTTTTTCCGTTTTAATTTTTGAGAATTCCGTTTTTTACCTTTTACACTTATTTTACTACCAAAAAAAGTGTGTTTTTAATGTTAACGCCTAAAATGTTAATGACTAAAATGCACACAAATGAAATAAAAATTACCTTAAATTAATTGAGGTAACAAATAAACAACACTTAATTTATTTAACAATTATGTTGTTATAGCAATAAAAGGTGAAAATGCTATGTTATTAATGATTGAACAAAAATGACAAGAGGATGCATC
>OMLB01004098.1:5735-16532 GCA_900302555.1 Myripristis jacobus
GAATGCAAACAAACTCCCTTGCTCTCTTTCGCTCTCCGCAACTCTGTCCTCAGAATGTCATTTTCTTGGAGCTCATTTCCGCAATTTCTCCATTTCAAAGTTCCTAGACCTCGAGACAACCTGTGAGGCAATTCAACACTCAAGTAAAGATAAGCAAACTCCTGATTAATTGAATTTACACTTAAAATAAGTCATTATTACTCTATTAAAATGGCGATCTATTGTAGTGGGCTCACACATTGTGGCTTGAACATATACACAGACATAAAAAACACATTCAAGCCCGCAAATGAGTATTCAAATAAGCACACACACTCGACTACCTCACAGTGCAACAGCAGGGTGTAAAAATGAAACAGCATTCCACATTCACATTTAGTTTTTGTTTTTTTTCTCAAGACTAGTTCTCTCTTTCACTCCCAGCAATAGCAGAATAGAAATCAGGCAGCACACTCACCAGGAGGAAATGTTGGTACGTTTCTGCAAACCAAGGATACATTGAAATATAATGTTTTAATGTTTTGTGATGTCATGTCATAATAAGTAAACGTTACCTTAACCATGACCTTTTTCTAACTTTAACCAGGACAAAAAGCTTTTCCTAACCTTAACCATGACAATTTTCTCACCTAAACCAAGTAGTTTTAACATTAGTTAGTGTTCGTGCATGCATGAGTGTTAACAGTCACGTGATGTTGATGTGGGCTCCACCACATTGGTTATAAGTGTAAATGTTTATATGCAGTGTATTTTAGTTCCAAAACATTGAGATTTCAGTGTATTTGTTGGTCTGCAGAAACATAATGGCAACATTTTATTCTTGATTCATAACTGTATTTCGCATAGCCTCACTGCTGGCTATAGTGACGATAAACTCACCAACCCATTGCAGCATCTTGCCAGCCTTCAGTGCAGTCTGACAGGGTGCTCATTTTTGGCCCCAAAAACCATTAGAAATGTCCATTTTGAAAACAGGAAACTCACAGCACAGTCAAATATGTTTTGAAATTAACTAACCAAAAAATGGCGGCAAACAGTCAGATTGTAAATCAGCATTTACGAAAATGTATTGGCTTACATCCATTAGCACCATTCTGCTGTTATGTTTTGTAATGGTGCGTTCGCTGGAACTCAGACACTGGACTTCTCCATCTGCATCAGCCCTACAATAATATGGTATTCCATGTGTCAGCTTTGGATAAGAAAAATTTCTTCCACACGAAATAGCAAAACAAAGAGCATCTATTTTTCCCGAGATGACATTGTGAACAAAATGTCTCAGGTCAGTATGTGTCCTATTTACGCAGACGTTGGCTTTGCTAAGACCTGGTGACATCAAGTAGGAAGCTGGCTCAGAGTTATTTGTTGCACCATGCCTCTCTTTCTCCCATCCTTCCTGTCACTCTCAATACACACTAGTAAAGAGATATGCTGAAGAAACTCTCTTTTGCAGTACAAGGGCAGAATCTTTTGAAGCCCCGTTTGCATCAGACCCCCTGCTGGCTTTGAAACCATGACAAATTGCTCTACCTCCATTCCTGATATCTGAAATTACCTGCATCTGCCTACTATAGAAATACATTCATGCTCAGCAGGGGGTGAAGAGCGCACTCGCTGATGCTGTAGGCACTGAAAGACGATAAGGTTAATATGACATCAGCTTATAAATTCATCCAGCTGCATATTCAAAAGAAAAGATACTAAAAATGAACACTGCTTTGAAGCTGCATGGACTCCTGGTGCACAGATATATGCAATTTAATGTGTGTTGAAAAGTGATCAGAGGTATACCCTCAGGACAAGGACAGCTCATGATTATATGAAAGATTGAGCAACAACAATAATGTATGATGAATTTTGGCCTTCTGCTTGGAAAAGCAAATTAGATTAATGAAGATTTTGAATTCTTCGTATTCTGACACATGCTGTGATATGTTTCACAAATCTTCAAATATGCCACTAAGGGACAGAGACAGGCTGTCACCTTACAAGCCGTGTCACCCTCGGTGACACGAGGAGCATACTCACAGGCTGATTAACACAGTGGTTTGTGTGTCTTGCCCTGTGAGCAGCACCTCTTGGTCTTGACCACTTCTCACCCTTTTTACATCAGAACCTGTTGACTTTGCCACATGCATGGTTCAAACGTTGCCCACACACCTCTGCACATGTGCTTTGGTGTTTAGAATAAGACGTATTGATATTCAGCAGAAACAGGAAAAAGCCCCCTTCACACATTCTCTGAGAGAATCTGGGGGCCATTTCCTCCCTCTTGCGCTCTCTCTCTCTCTCTCTCTCTCTCTCTCTCTCTCTCTCTCTCTGACGTGTGTGTGTGTGTTTGCATGCACCTGTTTTATGTTTTGTAGCTATCAACTCTGGAGGTCTTTTTAAGCAGGTTGCACAGTCCAACAGTCAACAGATGCCTTCTCACCAGGTCAGCTTTATAGGGTGTGTGTGTGAGATATCGAGACAAACGGTGAGCAATGGAGAGACAGATAAAGAAAAAGAGAGAGGAGGATCTCAAGTTTGTGAGACATTCAGAAATGACCTTTGTCAGCCTCACTGCAGGTACCAGGCATATAATTGTATCATAAGTCCCATAATCAAGCAACACAAACCTGGAAAGGCAACAATCTTGCAGAGTACAGTTATACATAAACATACACCAATTAATAATAACCTGATAATAACAGGTAATGCTGGCATCCATTGTTGGTGTTGTTGCCTGATCAGTATGTGAGTGTTTGTCTCTGAGTCATTTGGTCATGATGGGAGAAGGTGAGTGACTTGAGGCCCGGTGGTATTCACCTACTGGTGGTCCCTAATTGGAGCAGACACATCACTCGTCACACGTTTAACCAATCACCTTGTCCAAAACGGTTAAGTGTTGAGGCTCTCTGGCCAGAGCAAATGTGTGTGTGTGTGTGTGTGTGTGTGTATGTGTGTGTGGTATCCCCCCAGGTTGCCCATTCTTGGACCCAAATCACATCCAGAAGCCTCTCACAGAGGACTGGGAGCCATTTCTCCTCAGTGGGCCCACAGTTAAACTATCAGAGCAACAGGGTCTCTCATCACCTGAGCGAGCGAGAGGAATCTGATCTTAAGCTGTGCGTTGTTCTCGACGCCTGTCCTCAGGGGGTTAAATCAATCATATTGTCTTGTGACCTATTCTGTGCTTAGATGCCTCATGCCACGCCCATGATCTCTACTTTATTTTTTAAATGAAAATGATTCTAGCCTACAATGACACACACTTCAATCCAGTGAACCACCAGAGCACCCGCCTATCAAATTATTTATTTTTTTGAAACATAACAGTAATATCAGTGACTTGAACTATAAGATATGATCACTAGAAGGAACCCAGTTATCATTTTTACTGTGTAGTCAGAGAACTTTCACACACCTCCAGACACTACTGCTGTGATTCTTCTTTTTCTTTTGGTAAATTTAATTGTGCAGTACACGCCATTTACTGTATGAAAACCATATAGTGTGAATTGAATGGATCTGTCTGAACTGGAGGATTTATTTGGGCAGTGAGTGTGATAGTGCCAAAATGGAGGTTTGAAAAGCACGGTGTTGATGGTGGGAGGGGTGGAGAGCTGGCAAAACTGGCAACAGCCTCAAGTCGTTATAGCACCACTTCCTGGTTAATGGTGTATGAACAGCCTTTGATCGCCCTGCCCAGCCCTCAGCTGCCGTCGATGCAGAGCAGAAAGTAGAAAAATGTGTTGCGGGCAACAAATGACTTGCTAATTATCAAAAATGCCCTCTTTCGTACAGCGGTTATCTACAAAATGAGTTTAAAATCGCTCTCTTGGTTTGTCCAAATAGATACAACATGGATGAAAAGTTACCTTGACAGTTCTCATGCCACGTTCAGGCCTGCTTTGGCGTTTTTTATGTTTTGTTAATCCTCATTTTCAGGATCACAGTGTACTGTTGCCCCACAGTCCTCTTGTCAATTAATTTAGATAAAGCTGCACAATTTTAGATAAAAGCTGAATAATAGTCAGCTGCCACCAACATGGCAGCCAAATCCGCCTCTGTTTTACACTCAAGTGAAAAAGCTATTTTTGAACATTTCCATAACCTTTCATCAGGAATATGTGATGCCATCTGGGTTGTATAAATTGCCTTCATTAAAGGGCAGGTCCCTTTTTTCTGCCCACTTATAAAATATCCATCCACATGAAAAGCAATGAAAAAAAATGTAATTGTCACTTCAGTATAAAACCTGTCCACTACACAAAATACTCTCAGATGCTAGATGATGTCATCAATAAATGAGTTCAAAAACACTACAGGGACATGACTGATACTAACATATATGCAAATTCATACATGTGAGACACATGTATTCGATGATGCTATCAGTAAATCTTAGCAGCACTGTTAAAAGTTTGACTGGTCATGCTTGAGTTGTGTTTCCTTCAAAGCATTAATGCCTTATCACGTTTCTTATCAAAAACCGCTGCTATGCATAGCTGGAACATTATATTCACGCTTCAATTAACCTCTTACCAGCCGCGGACACATTTGCACTTCAAGCTGAGTAATTTTAGGACGGAAAAAGTGGGCTAGAAAAACCTGCTGTTCCAATATGTATTTTTTATTAGTAAATATGATGTATTTTGCCCAAGGCTACACTCTTTCATTTCAGCCTGCTGCCAAGCGCCAAAGCCCAGGGTAAATTAATACAAACCATGAAGCCATGTGCCATTAAACTGGACTCAAAGTCCTGGCAGAGCACCAGACACCCATTATTATTTATTAATTTATTTTTAATTCTGCAAATGCTTTACAGATGTTTCACATACCTCATGTTTTTTGGTAGACCCTGTGAAGCAAGAGTAGTAGTACCTATCATAGCTGAATTTTTTTTTCTCTCACTTGTAGCAGAGACAAATGCTCAGCTTTCAAAGTGTGGCCTGTTTTAGTTTATTTTCAGGTGCAAGTCTATCTGGAATCTACTTGTAACATCTGTGGTTGTGTGAGGTAGAATTTTTACTGATATGAATAAGCAACCATGAATCATTCTGTTACTTTTTTGGTCTTGAATCATCATTCATGGGCATGCTCTAATGTGAACATTACCAGCATGCTGCACACTGAGTTCAACAAAAGTATTACCATTGTGTTTTAAGGAGATACCAAAAAAAAAAAAAAAAAATCTTGCCACGGTGGCATCAAACCTAAACACTGTGCGACTAGATTTTGCGTTAGGGTTAGCATCTGAGAGCTCCAGTGGAAGTGCAGTCCAATCATCATGAGTGACTTTGACCACATTAATACTGTAGAACACCAATCAGACCACAATAGTCCAAACCAAAGCTGTTTATAGAGACCTTACTGTTTTCTCCTAAACCAGAGCAGAGGGCCGCTTCTGTAATGGTGGCTTTTTGAAGTCCTTAATCAGTTTTTAATGGTACAGAGCGAGGTGGATATTAACTACTACATGTGTGGTTTTATGGTTACTTGCCATTGCAGTAGTTAGTGCGCTACATTAAGCCATGCCAGATGCAATTTACTCACAGCCTCTTGTTCAGATAGCCAGCTAATGATAGTAATAAACACTCGCAGGTGCTCCGCAGATATTTTGAGGTTCATAGAGCAAAATCTGACGGACAGATTCTCCAAACTGCTGCAAGTGTTTGGTCCATCATTTTGGAAGAAGAGAGAATGGACACGGTTGTCATGACGACGGTGTAAGCAGCCTGTATAAGTGTGTTTGTGTTTAAATTGCACATATAGCCTCTGTGATGAAAAGTGCAATGATGACTCAAATTATGAGACATATTATTCATGTCTGATGTGGTGAAAGTGGATTTCTTTTGCATGTGTATGTAGCTGTGGCTGTAAGGCTGTTGTCCGGTAGTGGCTGCCTCTGTCTTACTGGAACTCAGCCCTTCTTGTGGTTCGCGGTCTATCGCATGCACAGAAAATAGAGAAAGTGTTTCCGGAAACACAGTAACAATGTCTGCATCAACCCTTTTTTATTGCGCGTTTTGCCGAATCGAGTAAAAAAAAATGCTTGATGGAAACGACAAATGTCAAATTAAATCCCATAAATTATCCCAAAATTTTATGTGCTTGCTTGAGATGGATAAACTTTTTATCCATGATTATGAGAAATGCAATAATTTGCAGTGTAAACGCATTTGCCATACAACAACAGGGCATGCACACAGGAATTAATCCAATGAACAGCTGTTCTGTAACCTCCTTACTGCACTTTTAACTGCTTAATGAAATATTTGTTTTATTTATTTTAATTTACTGCACCATCTCTTTGAGTCTTTCACTGAATAATTGCATATTTTGTTGCATTTATTTCATTACTTATATTGTATTTGTAAAGCACTTTGTAACTGTTGTTTAATGTGCTTCATTAATAAAGTTGACTTACTACTGTACAGAGGCCATGCGCCATTAGCTGTCATGGTAGATGGCTGTACCGTCAACAGGTACAAGTAGACAGATGAAGAATTAAATGCTTTAAATTAAAGGCTTTTTCTCATATATGGAAATGGAATGGCCAAACTGGAATGGTGCAATTATTTATTACGATATGGCGGTACAAATGCAAAAATGTAACGTTTTTTTTGGGGTTTTTTTGCAAATCTAGGGACAGCCATGTAGCTGACTGGTTGTCTGTCAGATGATGATGACATAGTAGGATGTGGCAATTTTAATTTGCGTAAACTGATGTTAGGAAAATACACCTTAATTTGCTGTATTTTTGTATTTTTTTTTATCTTTATTTTATTTTATTCTTTAATTATTCACTTGCAATTAATTACATTTTTTTTAATGGAAATGTTGCTACTGTCTCTCTTGCTACCTGCTGTATTGCTGGCTTGCTGAATGTCGTTCTACATGTCACTCTGCTCTTCTGTCATTCAGCTTTCTCTTTGTGCATCAGTCTGTCTTGCTGCCTTCCTTCCTGCTTGCCTGTCTGTCTGTCTATGTGGTAATGAGGTAAAATTGTAGGTCTGGGCCAGCTGGCTAGACTTTATAGGCCTGGAGGTGGAGACCCATGCGGCATGTAAAAGGAGACCCCGTCTGTAAGGTGCACTGCCTTACAGGGGTCTAATCCAGCAATAAAGACAGAGAGGAGGAGAGCAACAGAAACAGTGAGTGTTCTTTTACATCGTCCCACTCTTTCCTTCAGTCTGGTTCCGTTGCCATACGTTTAATACTTTTTTCCATTTTTTAATTGCCTGTTGTTTGCCTGTGGTTGTTGCGTCGGGGTTCATGAGGTTCATGTGAACGTGCAACAGCAACTTCTGTGCTGTCCCATGACATTACCTGCCTGGCGTGACCTACCTTTTTCTACCCATGAGCACCAGCCAGCAGCATGCCTTTGGATGTATGGGATGAACTGGTCTGGGTCACCTAAATGATGCTGGAATCATTCAACCCCGCCTCATCTCAGTGCTGTAAATACAACCTGTGTGTTCATAATGTACATGTCAATCAACTTACCATACCATCAACTAACCAAGCTTGCATTTGCACTTGTTTTTTTCTGGTGTGCAGTATTGCTGTTGTTTTTAAAAGCTTCTCTCATATGCTTCTCTCTTTACTTAGTTTGTCTATTTTATGATTTATTTCCACTTTACAGTCATGCACTATGGACATCCAATGGTTGCACTTGCACCTACACACAAACTTAAATCTTAAAAACCTTGACTTTGATAGATAGATAGATAGATAGATAGATAGATTTACTTTATTGATCCCAAACTGGGAAATTACCAAACTTTGGTAATTCAGTCCTCCATTTACAACTAAACTATTATATAATTATAAGCAGACACTCTGCTGTACACTTAACATACAATAAAAGCAACTAAAGAAAAACTGTGAAGTACAAGTAACATTATAAAAACGTGCAAGAGCAAAATACAAGTCAGTGCTAAAGGTTAGAGATGTTGCCTTGAGTGAATGAATGACACTAATGTGTCTTTGACAGTGGTGGAAAGAAGGCAAATATATACTCGAGTAGAAGTTCTGTTACTTTGCTGATATTTTCCTGCAGGAGAAGTTCTGCTATAAAAATTGCTTTTTCAACACAGTAACTGTGTTGGCTGTGATCTTTTCCATGAAGCTGTAAAAGGATGAGAGAACACACTTCAAACTCCATTTTTTTAAAGGGCTTTACGCTAACCTAAAGTGTGGACCCTGTAGACTCAACCGGCACGTGTGGAATAACCACATAATATGATGGTTGAGTCTACATTGTTCTCATTATCAGGCCAACTCACTGTTATTATTCCTCTTTTCCCACATTTATTCCACATTTGTGCCAGCTGAGTCTAAATAGTCCTTGCCTCCACTGAGCATCTGAAGTTTTTCATCATGCAGCTTTTATTGTGAAATTTGGAGATGACAAAAAGCAGAACCAACAAGGTAGAACCAGGTTCCTCTGCTCATCTTTTCTGACTGAGCTTTTATTGTGAAAGGCTCCACAGTCTGTTACTGATTATTTGTTCTCTGTGATGGATCTGATTTGAAATGTAGTGAAGGACAAAACTCAAGCAAAAATGGCCTGAAGTAAAAGTCAATTTACCGACTTTAAAAAATACTCAAAAAAGTATACAAAAAGCTACTCAATTACAGTAACATGGCTGGATGAAATTAGTTATGTCTGCCTCTGGCCCATGAGCAAGGCACTTAACCTGCAGCTGCTCAGGGACCAGCAGCCCACGCTTTGGTTGCAGCTCCCAGGTGTGAATGTGCAGCAGGGCGTTGCTGAAAAAGAGCATGAATAAATAAAGATTAAACCAAAAGAAAGTGGAGGCTTTAGAGGTGGAGTGGAAAGGCGCCTACTTCTATAAATGAGTGAATGTCATGACTTTGTTTCTCGCAGTACGCCTCCATCTGGCTCCTGTTGCTGTTGCCGGTGTTTATGAGTGCAGAGCTTTTGCGCTGGTTGTGGCGGCTTTGGGCCGGCTCTTTTGTTTTCCTTCTGCACTGACATGGCCTCGGCCACGTTTGATGGTTGATTGAACACGAAAACAATCGGCTGCACTCCGCGAGGAAGCCGTGAAACTGTCAGCTTTCCTTTCCCCCCGCGTAGTGGAGTCGAGACTGACAGAGGTGGACAGACAGATGATCCTTTCGACCTCAACGATATAAACTAAACTTTCCCATGTTGACAACTGGTGGAGGAATGTTGAGTAATACTAGCTTTGGGGAACAAGGGTCAGGACTACAGGCCAGCTCTTTATCGCTCAGGGTGCCTTACATTCATTCATATTTCTTCCTCTTCTTCCCATCATATGCTCTCTCTCTCTTTCTTTCTCTCTCTGTGTTTCTCCTTCTCTCTCGCCCTGCAGGTCATCAGTCACACCCAGGTTAACGACAGTTTGCCCAGGCCTCTTTGCTTGTTTACTTTCTCAAAACAGAGCTCTTAATGGGAAGCAGTAGTGTGCTTCGCTTGCTCTTCCTACTTATTTTTGTAGCATCATGCATGCAACTGCATTTCATTTTAATATTGCATATTCCTCTCGGGGTGAAAAATCAGGAAATTGTTTGTCTGAGTACTGAAAATGAGAAAACACATAAAAAGGTTTTGAGCAAAATTATTGCTTTAAGAAACTTTAAGAAATGACATGACCTTAGCTTAAACTTTACATACACTTTAAGGTGAATACTCAGCCCAACATGCACACACACACACACACACAAACACCTGCACACCGTGAGATTGTTCCAAGCTGAAAGGAAGGTTCAAGAAAATGGAGCAGACTCCTTCACGTACTGAGAAGCAGTAGGATGGAAAAGATTGTTTCCGAGAGACCTCCCCTTTAATCAGCTCGGTTGAGGCAGTTCAGTCTGGCTGAGCCATTGGCATGACAGGAGGCCATGCCTTAAAGGCTTGATTTACATTGCCTACTTAAAGCTGATTATTCTTCCACTTCTTCCACTGGGAGAATATAATTTAGTTTAATTTCGTTTATGAGTTTATTTGTAAGGGAGAACTCCAGAGAACACGGACAGCTGCAAGAGCAGTGTCCGATGTACCGCTGAAGCTCGTTTCCAGCAGCAATCCTTTGATGGGCAATGATAGTCCAAGCAATCATTAAAATTACATGTTGCAATTTATAATCACTGCATATAATAATTGTTTGTTTCATCAATGCTGATTCATGGCAGAGCTGGATATAATCAGATTGTTCTGTTGTAAATTGCATTGAAAAAAATCACTGCTGTGTCACACAAGTGCCATGTTTCTGTGCTTTTTGTGCAGGACAAAGCTTGTATTCTGAAAACTATTGAATCCATTCACAACTTTATGACATATTATTCCTGTCACTCCAACCGCCAGTATTTATTGTATTATTTCTAATATAATAGCGGCAAAAAAACAACAAAAACAATTTTGACTGGGTGGTGTAAATCTAACCAGGCCGAGCTTTGATTTTCTCCCAGAGCAGACTAAACTCTGTTATGCAGCCAGCTGTTGGGGAAATATCCAGACACCCCAGAGATGACCCCACAATTATGAAAATGAGGTATTAATAGCTCAAAATTGCACCCAAATGGCTATGATGCAGACACACAAGAAAAACCTGTTTGTTTTTTCTTTCCATTCAAATCATTAGCGGTGTTGTGGAAAAATTCCTTGGATGAGGTTCAGAGGTAATCTGGACACTTGCGGCATGTTGTGAGGAATGACTGTGTGTGTGTGTGTGTGTGTGTGTGTGTGTGTGTGTGTGTGTCACACATCTGCTTTGCATTGTGGAGGATCTCAGTGCTGACTGCACTCTAAGCCCCCGATTCTGT
>OMLB01004098.1:16552-27372 GCA_900302555.1 Myripristis jacobus
CCTGTCTCTGTGTCTGCTCAATATCCCAGCCTTGCTCCTCCATCTGTCTCTGGCAAATATAACCAACTCAGTGTCAAAATTGGAAGATGTTTGTGTTTGGTTTGAGGCGTACGTGTGCATATGTGTGTGTGTGTGTGTGTGTGTACATTTGTGAGTGTATGTAAGTCCCAGGCCAAGCTTAAAAGGGCCCAACCTTGTAAGAATATGCGAGAGATGCTGGGCTTGGGTCAGGCTTGGTGCATTTTTGGCAAATTACATTTTTGGTTCGGGCTGGTTCAGGTTATGGTCGTGTTTGTCGAGGCTCAGGTATGTGCAGGGCTCTACTCTGTATACCTGTAGGCTATTAGCCAACAAACTTTTAAGACTGCTTCCTAATTGGAAGGATAAAGGGAGAAATAAAGCAAAAAGAACAAATACTAAAGCCTCGGGATGAAGAAACTCTGAATCAGTTTGGTTTTGCATTCACGGCCAGCTTGGAAGGGTTTCCATCTCTCTGCAGTTCTTCCCAAGATTTTGTCTGTTTTATCCCTGTTGGCTTCTGGGGTTAAAGTCAAGGGGCTTTTTTTTTGTTCTCTACAAGCTACATGCAGGCCTGTAAAGCCCTTTGAGATTGTAAAAGTGATTAAGGGAATCTAAATAAACTTGAATTTGAACTTAAGCTTCTGTGATACATATCGGAAAAATCTCTGATGTCAAGTTGAAGTGGCTCTTGTGCTGTCAGCCTGAGGGTCTTTTGCTGGTGGAAGCAGGTTTATATAGCACAACTAGCCTTTTCTAGCATTTTGATTAGTTGGCTTTCACTATTTTCATTGCGTTGTAGAGTGGGTGGGTATTAGTGAAAAATATGAACTCAAACAGGTCAATCATCGTCCACCTGAGATCAAGTACCTTGTCCAAGCTGCTCCGATACCGACGCAGGAAGTAGGAACTGGTGAGCTGCAGCTATGGTAAGATAAGCCAAATGGCTACAGCTAAGGCAGGCTAGGCAGAGGCTTTTTGGGGAGGCGAGGCCAGCATGCATGGCAGCGGTGCACAAGACGTTTCTGGACTGAGATTGCGACACTTCCTTGAGGTGATTGGCTGTTTGATTCACCCTGAACAGATTTTAACAAATGAGATTACAGCCCCGCAAACAGCACAGAAGACCAGATTTTTTTCCCCGGTGCATCTACTTTGGATCAGACCCTCTGTGCATCGTGGTGATTTGTCAAAATTATGAGGAAAAACATTTCTCATGCAAGCCTTTATGTGAAATGCATCTAAAGAAGGGCCCAAAATGCACCTTTATTACTGTACCTCCATGCTGTTCATGACATTGAAGTTATTGAGGGCCATCGGGGCGATGAGTGGATTGATCCAGATAAAGAATTTAATCAGTCATGTAACTGGTGTGCAGATGATCTTGTGGGTATTGGATCTGCTGACCTGTGCTGGTCCAGACACTGAGTGGACCTCCTGTGTCGACCCCCTGCTCAGCCTCTCGTGCAGAGCCGGGGTAAGATGGATGAGACCCTGAAAACAAGACAATTTCCTGGTGTAATCCCAGGCGGAGGCAAAGAATGGTGAGGCACATGAGGAGATCCTGCATATACAAGCATCTCTGTTTGTGTATGTGTATGTGTGTGTGTGTGTGTGTGTGTGTATGTGTGTCTGTGCACATGCATGAGTCATGAGAGGCCTTGGTTTTTAGTTTTCACGGTATCTAACACAGACCACCCAAGGATTCTCAGTCCCTTACAACCCAGAGCCGCAACTTTTATATATACAGCATGTTACACAGTCTTGTCATATCATAATGATAAGTTACACTACAGGATCAATACTTCATGGATGTTTGCTTTTCTTTCTTTGAACACATTTTTCTTTGTTTTGAAAACGGCCATCACAAGCAACTCGGAGGTTATTACAGATGATTTTACGATCCATTTCCATTTCTCTCTTCCTCTCTGTTTCCCTTGTTCTTATTCCATCGCTCAGGGCTTGAAGAATGTGTGTTGGATCGCGGTAGGGACAGCGTTACCTTCTTTTTCAGTGGGTGCTACCCCCGGAGTGATTGGCCAGGGAGAGAGATTGAGTTTCCAAGCCACACATTAATTTAATCATGCAGCATTGTTAACAGATGTCACTGCACGGCGCCTAGCCCATTGATCCTTCATCAGCATGTGTTACTGCAATCAATACCCTCATTAGTGAGCTGTCAGGGCCGAGGAAATGCTCCGAGAGAAGGCCGTTTTCATGTTCGATTACATTGCATTTACTGGGCCGCTGTCCGCCGTCGGTGCTGGCGGATGCCCTGTGTGAGTTCTGGGAGCGTTTCACGTCACACCGGGGATTTCACACCAACTTGGAACATGGTTTTAAATTTGTTGGAGGGCCTGAGAAATGGCCAGCGTTCTTGTCCATACTGTGCACTGATTGCAATGAATTCCCTGTTGATTCCTGGGGACATGGAGTGATATATGCTTACACACACACACACACACACACACATATGTACACAGGGAAAAATAAATGATGCTGTGGCGCACATAGTCTGTTTTGGGGGGGGAGTGGAAAGAGGAGGAAGAAGGGGGAATTAGAAAAAGAGAGGAAAAAAGAAGAAAAAGGGAGAAAGGAGGAGGCCTGTATGGCTCTGCTGCATGTCTTAATGTAATTGATGTCATTTTTTTAGTGCTATAATTTAAGAAATCACCCAAAATGACCAAAAAACTAATGAAACCCAAACAAGTATTCAGGTGTCCTAGTCTATTGGTCAAATATCACTGAAAAATAGACTTCAAAAGAGTGTGGTTTAAATTTATATACTGAAATACACATGCAGAACATATACTACACAAACACACATGCACACTGGCACCTGTGCCGAAGCACAAGTATTATTTCATAGCAGAAATATTCCTTGTATCCACAAATGTCTCGCACAAAAAAATGTATCTTTCAAGTATACTTTTATTTATTACCTGTAGATTTGCATCGGCTTGGTCCAACTGATAAAAACAGATTTTTCATCAATTTGAAACCCTGTGCATCTGAAGCTCCATAGATATTACTCTGCCTAATCTCTGCAGATAATCATTGTGAGTGAATGTTTTCGATTTTCTCAGTATCTCCTCAGAAATATGTTTCAGACATGTACAAATGTAGTGGAATGCACTGGAGCGCCGTCAAGAACTCACTCCAGGAGAGACTGTGTTGTAAAATGTGAAGTTACACTTTTTTTTTAAGATCTACCACTGTTCTAACATTTTTTATTTTTTTTTACATTTTTACTCCACAGTCCTGCTGCTGCAGCCTAAACTTTTTGAATGACATAAGTTATGCGCTAAACTGACTGGACATCCTGCATTTAATGTGAAATTCAAGTCTCTTAAATGATGAGCAGTCTACTTTTGCAAGAGTTTAAAAACATTGCAGTTCCCAAAAGACACGCATGAGGAGCCTGCATTAGAGAAAACACTTGTTGTGGTGTAGAAGGTGTACAATGAAAAGTTGGAATCAAATGTTAAGTCAAATGTGTCACAGGATTCTGAAGTTTAAAAAAAAAAGTGTGCTGAAAATACTGCTGCTAACACCACATCAGTCACTCACACCACACACACAGCAGGTTGTATGTCTGTATATGTGGTACATGATCATGCAAAGAGACTTGCGTGTGTAAATGTGTGCATGCATGTATGATTTTGTGTCCACATCCGGGTGTGTGCATGCGTGCAAACGTATGACCACATATGCACTTGTGTGCGCACTCCTGCCTCCTGATGGATGTTATCAGATCTGTTTATCTCCAACCAGCCCTTCCCACCCCCATGTATTTGGATTCACTATTACTTAATAGCTGCTAATAAACAATTTATGCCACTTAACGGGGGTAATACATTATGTCCTGACACACGGTTGAGTAACCACCTTGACTCTCTCTCCCTCTCCTCCTCCAGTGGTGGAAAACAAAATACTTGGCGCTTGGCCACAGACAACACTGAGACCCATTATCTTGTGTGTGCTCGCTGAGGCAGCTTTGAAACAGGGAGGCTAAGCCAGGCCTCTCCTGCTGACCAGGTATTAGCTATTGAATAACTGACCTGCGTCGTAATGAAATATGGAGAGTGTGGTATTAATGAAACATGGCTCAGTGATGCACAATCAAAACCAGGATTATATTGCGGTGACTTGTCACAGGCTGCCTGTAGCAGTTATGGCAATGATTTTACATGAATCTCAATCATGTGAGGCACGTAATGCAAACAATAAACATTGTGATAATGATAAGGAAGTGACAGAAATTGCGTTATGTGACTTGTATAGGACAAAGTGTGTTCAGCTCCGTTGCTGCATCCGCCTAAAACTGTGAGCAGATTTTAATGAAAAGTGAACTGTTTCAGTGATAGATTGTAATGATGTGATGATGTGTTATATGGTAATTTAATACACCTGAAGGGGGTGAGGTGGAGAGGGTCACACAGACACATACATGCACACACACCAACATGCACACATGTTTAAGGAAAACAAATGATGCTCCCCATACTCCCCTTCCACATACATACACACACACACACACACACATATACACATACACACTCACATACACACACTCGCACGCACTCCTCTGTGTGCTATCAGTCCAGTGTGTTTCTCCAGCGGGAAACAGTATCAGACAACAGAGTTCACGTGACCCGGGGAGTCAGCCTTCCTTAATCCTACTGTCAGGCCTAATTGGGGAGTGGGGGATTGATCTAGTGTGCCCTCCATGTGTGTGTGTGTGTGTGTGTGTGTGTGTGTGTGTGTGTGTGTCTGTTCTACATGGCCTTTTGGCTGAAGTTCATTTACAGATGGGTTCCTGAGGCTGCACTCTTTCATGAAGCATGTGGAGGAGAGAGATTAGATTTGTTTCAAAACAATCAAACAAATAACGTACGAGACAAAAAAGAAAAAAGGAAAAGAAAACACAATGAAGAAAAATATATCTTAAAACTTATAGCTTGCATTGTTTTTTATGAAGGTCCAAACTATTGGTCTTTTACTTGGTTGATAACATGTCCCTTAATGCGTTTACTGTTTTTACTGTTCCGGTTTCGCCCTCACTCTCAGCTTTTTCCTCACGTTTCCTCAAGTCTCACATGTTTGGATTTTTGAGGGGTGCATCCCGATTTGCTCCTGAGTTCTTGAGTAAGAGCTCAGTTACCTGGAAATTAAAAGTGCAGCAGGCGCAGCTTTTGGCTTGGGGAAGACAGCAGCAGCAGCAGCAGCAGCAGCACTTGGCATGGGAAAAGTTTTCTTTGGATTACTGCTAGATTCATACATGGTTACGAAAGTGTAAGTGTTGAACATAGAGTTCTGTGCTGTATGACACATTTGTGTTTTAGATGTAACTTGGACATACAATTTTACAATGTAGATGAGCTTTTATCTGAAAATATTAAAGATTGCAATGTAATTATTAGAGTTGCTACACTTACAGTGAAAGGCCTACATCTGCTGTCCTCCCGGTGTGTCACTCTTAACCTGATGGACTTTTTAATTACGTGGTTCTAAGCTTGAAAACTGGAGAGAATTGCCGTTTTTACATCTGAAACTCCAGAAATCCACTCCCATTCTTGTGATGGAGGCCAAGGTTTTTCCAGGTATTTCCAGGTCGCAGCTCCTTTCAAAGAAACAATCTTTCCAAGGCTTTTCCAGCTCCAGTATCTACATCAACAGCAACAGCTGGACACTTGATGTTATTCAAACTAGTGCTAAATATGTGATAATCAGAGGATCCTTCAGAACAAGCAAGGCTGTGATTTTGTCGTGACTTTTGTGTTTGGCACAAATTTGTCAGTGGATCATGAGGTGATCGTGAAATTTTTTCTGGTGTTTATGTCCCATGCTGTTAACATATGTCATCATGACAATACAAATGGACACAATAAGAATTAAAGCGATAACCCATTATTTATGTAAAGGCGGAAAATGAGTGATGGAGCAGCAGAATGTTCCTTAATACATCTGTTTTTCTCTCTATTTGTCTTGTTTTTTGGGGGGGTTAAGAAAAGTCACATTTTACCTGCCTGCAATTTCCAAGCAGAAATTCTGTAATACCATAAGGTAGATCATAAGTAAACAAATACTGCCTGTAACAGGAATGTGGACAACTTGGTCAAAATGAATGCAGATAAAATAACAAGTAGTAAAAAATACAGCTATTGGTCATCATGCCTGTTGGCAAAGTTTCCCCTCCATGTTGTCTGCAAATGTGTCTGGCTCATCGCGGCCCCAAGCCACTACAGACACATGCTCTTCATGATCTTCAAACATAATCCCATCTCTGCTGCTGCTTGTGGATAGAAGGATTTGGTCCTGCTCAGCTGCTGTTTATCACCATCAAACAGCACATTAAACATAAATTAGTCCTTTGCACTTTACCAGTAGAGGGCAATACTGCTAAAACTACAGTGGCCAGTGCCCAACTCCCTCTCAAACACACAAATCACATCCATTATCTCTGTTGTTTCAGGAATGGTTGAAAGCATTGCTTTCAGGGAAGCGATATATTTGTTGAACAAAGAGGGAAACTGTAACAAATGATGCTGTGCTGTCTCTTGGTGTAACAGGAGAGGGAAACAAGGGAGGCGGGTGTAAATCATGACAGACTACGACCCATCGCTGCATTCAAGGCCGAGGGAATTCATAACTCCAGCTAAGATCTTCCCCATCCCCACAAACCCGGACACTCCATCCATCTGTGTGTCTCACTTTGTGAAGGAAGTGTCTGTATCGCAGCCTGAAATATGCCTTTTTACAAAAGCTAACGGTGAGCAGCTTAAGGCGAGATACAGTGCAGGATGCAAAAAAAAAAAAAAAACAGAAAACGGATGAAAAAGTGACCAGCTGGGTGAGACTAAGCAGACTTGGCACTGCAAACCGCCAAGGACATCCATCAAAAACAGCAAACTCCAACACATATGTTTTTACTGCTTTTCTTTCTCCTCTTTCTCCTCTAGAAGTTTTTACAGGTTTTACAAAATAAAAATCTGAGTGTGGCCATCAGATAACAATATGAGTTGCAAATAAAATTTAAGGAGTGCACAGAGAGATTTGGCCCACGGCATTAGTCATTTTTCTGTATTTCTCTTTAACCATATCATGGGTACAACAACACATTTTGACTCAGTAGAGGAGATATGTACAAGGCACCAGGATGGAAAAATAAGATGTTTTTACTACTATAGATATTGCTATGTTCTCTTTCCCCAGGATATAAATAGATAAAAGCAGGGTGTAGGAATGTTGGATGACAGTTGCACATTAAAAATCACCTGCTGCTTCAACATAACCACTTTACTCAACAGTCTGCAAACAAAAACAAAGAATTATCCATTTTGAAATGAAATGAACATCATATGACACACTAAACACAACTCCCTGGCATTTGTTACGCATTACTGTAAGTGTCTGTGTCTTCTTCACATGCCCTGCGGTGCCCTCCTCTATGTGCAGACACTGCTTTTGTCTGTGTTTTTCCTCTGGCCTAATCCGATGCAGACCATCCACATGGTATTATTCACAACATTTAGAGAGAGCGTTATGATGCCGCTCATTCTCTAATACCAGGGCAGCCTCTGCTCCTAGAGGCTCTGCATTGTGCAGTGTTTTCTTTTGGAAATGCGGAAACCGCTTTTGTTTGGCCTCAATTTCCAGCTTTTACACTTAGGAAATGTGTCATTGCCACTGTATGTGTGTCACCATCAGACCGCGCAGATGACGCGACAGGCTTATGAAATTAACGATTTACACATTACTCTGAGTCATGACGCAGTAATCCAAGTAATGTGAACCATGAAACAAACAGGAGAAAGAACTGACAGAAGGGTCAGTTACCTCAAACAGCTAAAATCTCTAATTAGTAGTTTGCTAATGAGACATTCCTACAGAGTATGATCATATTTGTTAGACTGAACACGCCTCCTGTTTCCCAGAGATCATCTGAAAAACAAAACAAACAAAATTAAAAAAAACAACGAAAAACATATTTCTCCAATTCAATTAATTCCTTTTCTTTTTTCACTTTGTTTCCTTTCTTTTCTTCTCTTTCTTTCTTTTCTCTGTTGGCTGCTGTGAAAAATTACATCACAAAAAAAAAATTACATACAGGAATGACATTTATGTGATTTTTTTTTTTTTTTGCAATTGAACTCCTCTTATTTCCTGTTTTTGTAAATCAGAATAATTGAGAAGATACTACTCAGAATGCTCTCTCTTCATCATAAATCAGTGTTATCTTTATTTTGTTCCAGAGAGAGCCACTTGCGTTGTAACTTTCTGGAGCGTGAGGGAGCGTCCGAGTCGTCCTGTCTGACCTCTGTGAGGATTTTTCTGAATGACAGATGTAGTGCTCTGCGTCCTCACAGAGAGCTGTTGTTTAGACAGGTAATGGGCTGAGAGAAACACGACCACATAAACCACTGTTACGCCTGATCTGATTACACATGCATCGCACCGCCATGTGTGTGTGTGCATGTGTGTGTGTGTGTGTGTGTGTGTGTGTGTGTGTCTACAACTTTCTCTGTGCATGAGTGCGGGTTTGAATGCGTGTGTTAGATCTAATGTGTCCATGGCTGTTATTTTGTGTGCGTGTGTGTGTGTGTGTGTGTGTGTGCACTCTGACCATAACATAACAGCAGGTTATGAGGTTAGAGTGCCTGTGTTTATTTGTTTGCCTAGCAGATGCCCTTATGCAGGGCACTCAGCTTGTGGTTCATTTAACACATCCACATATTTACACAGCTGGATATGAACTGATATGGAGAGGCTTGTGGCCGAGCATGTAAAGAGGAAGGGAGGGAGAGAGAAGGTTTGGCACATTCACTTTCTCCCATTTTCTTTTTCTTTCTTTTTTTTATTTCTCCTATATATATATTTTTTTTAATTATTTCTGACTCGGATATTGTCTGGCTTTTCTGGCTCGGTTACTCAGCAAGCATCTATCTATCTATCTATCTATCTATCTATCTATCTATCTATCTATCTATCTATCTATCTATCTATCTATCTATCTATCTATCTCACATGCTTATCTTTTCACCCACATCCACCCCTTAACCATCTCCTCCTCTCTATCTTTCCCATTTTTGTTCCACCTCCTACACTTCCCTCCGTCCACCTCCCACTTTCCTCTTCCCTCCCTCCTTCTTTTCCTCCATACAAAAGCCACATGGAGGGTCTGCTTCTAATCTTCACATTCTGGGATCTCCATGTGTTTTGCTTGTCCCGGGACCCCACAATGCAGTTTCCAGTGCTCAGGACCCACTCAGCGCAGATTTAATTAGATAAGGCAAATGGTGGAAGGGGCTGGAGAATTGAAATTGGACATGGGGGTTTTACAAGGAGGGCCGGTTGGTCCTTAGCGCCGCATGAGCCCAACACAACAATGCGCTTCACACCGAGAGGGGCAATGAGAAAGTGGAGAGGGAGAGGGGGTGAGAGTGGAGAGTGGAGATGGCATACATAACTCTGCCCTGGTAGTCACTACGGGTGTGCATGGCTATTGTGTTCCTCGCCTTTTAGGAGGCTGCTGCCACACTTACTCCTGCCACTTTGAGCCCACAAACTCTCATGGGTTTTTGTGAAATGAGCACAAACTGTTTACCTGTCGTGGACGCGGGTCATGTGAACGTTACCATAAAATGATTATAGTGAATTAGGCACATCATCTTCACCTGGTCATCACATACAGAGGTCAGGCAACAGCTCGATTTAGGTTTTGGTCATGGTCAAAGGTACATACTATATATGTACCACAACCAGCTTTGTTGCATGTTATCTATCCCCCCACTCTTTCCCAAACTTTACTGTCTCTCTTGAAAGGTAAAAATACCAAAAGTATGACATGATTAAAGCCTGACACAAAATGAAAACATCTTCACAATTATTAGAAATTGACAGGATCTCTCACTTTTCATCTCCCGCTTCTGCCACTGAGATGTAAAATGTTCTTGAGGACTGGGACTCCCTACAAACTTTGCATTTCACCTGGATGTTGCAGGACGTAGCAGCACACACTTCGGCGAGCCCCACATTGCCGTCTCGGCCTGTGCTTGACTTTATATGTTAACCTGCGTGCACCTTAAAACAAAAAACCTGAGTTATGCTTTGATGGAAATGAAAAGTTGGACTGTGTGCCAAACTACGGGCTAGTTTTATTTCTAAAGCTTGGCAAATGAGGCAAATTAGACTGAATAATACAGTGTGAGATCAGTTTATGTGATGCGTGTCGAGTATGAAAACATGCAGAATCTACTATTCATGTTTTCCTATAATTTGTATATTTACTCTCACACCTGTTTACATGGAAACATCAAACCCCCATCTGAGTGGATTTTTGCAGCGTTGTAATGTAACGAAGTACAAATACTTTGTTACTGTGCTTAAGTAGAATTTTGACATATCTGTACTTTACTTCGTTATTTATATTTCTGACAACCTTTACTTTTACTCCACTACATTTCCGAAATAAAATGTGTACTTTTACTCCGATACATTTTCTCTTAACCATCTTCGTTACTCGTTACTACAAAATAAAAGTTTAGTTGGTGACGTAATTCCTGTTTGTCATCATTTCAACCGCGGCCGCCAAGTGCGAAGAAGAAGAAGCTCCGCCATCGGACACAGTGAGTTACCCGGCTGCTCATATATGAATCCCTGCAGGCTTTCTGTGTTTTTTTTCGGCAGCATGTTTGTGATTTTTTGTGCATTCGTTGACAGACAGGGTGACATATTTTAGGCCATTTTCGTCGTGGCGAATGCTGAAGGAGTCGGGCTTTAATTTGCGGTTGCCCTCGTTC
>OMLB01004100.1:8422-19244 GCA_900302555.1 Myripristis jacobus
AGTGCAGCAACATGGATCCAGTTTCTCACTCCCAATTGCCAGTAATGAACTGTAAATGTCAGCATCTTGCTACACTCACACACACACACACACACACACACACACACACACACACACACACACACACGCACACCACACACAGACAGAGTGAGAAGGGAAGGAGTTTGAAAGGGAAACAGGAGAGAGCGAGAACAAGAGAACGAGAGAGTAGGTGAAAGTATGCGAGGGGAAACTCATCCCGGCAGATTTTCTTATCGACTTCAGCCTATATGCTAACGCTTTTTTTTTCTTTCAGTTACAGAAGTAAACTGTTTCTTTTTGCTATCAAAATCATGATCCATTAGGAATCTTTGCCACTAACCAGCTTCTCCAGCTCCCCGTTCTTGACCCTAAATAGAAGGTTCAGGATTTTTTCAAAAGCTTGTTTATCTATCCTTGTCATTCATTAATACCAATTCAGACACTCCGGCGCAGTGTCTGTGTGTGTGTGTGTGTGTGTGTGTGTGTGTGGGTTTGTGTGCTGAGTCCTGCCTGCGGGCAGGTTGGAGGGGAGAGCAGAGTTTCAGTGCATTAGAGAAAACACAAGGTAAACAGTATAAGTCAGTTAGCGCTGCTCTCGTATTCTTATTACTGTGTTACTGCTATTAAAGGTGCTCTTCTAACACCTACATCTGCTTTCCTTCCAAATGACTTGAATTCATGATCCAGTAGAACTGCCGCCCCAGAATTATAGCGATGTTTAGCCTTGAAATTAATTGGATATTGATAAACAAATCTTGCCGTGGCCCAGGGGACTGAAAAATTGAACAATGTCCTTTCATTATATTGTTATTTTTTTTTTAAATCAAAGGCTCCAGAAACAATCAGGACAACCAATTCCCATCCAGCTCAATTCATAGTTTTTTTTCTGATCGAGCGCCAGCCTGTGCTGAGAGCCTGACTGGACGGCGTTTCAGGCCCAGACGTTTCAAAACGGTTCCATCATGCCCGACAAAATCAATGCTTCACATGTGATTAAATCCACTTCTACCAGTTGTCTGACCTTGACCGAGGCCATGTCCACATTAATCTGGAGAAACAGGAAAATGCATCTTTATTTCTCCATCGCACCCTTCCATCCACACCAAAGCTGTGCTTTTGGCCCCCCCGAGAACGGAGCTTTTCGAAAATGATGTTGATTCATTTGAAAATGCCAGTGTGGTGTTGTGGTGTAGCCAGCAAAGCACTGCATGGAGGCTTTGCTGACATATGCAGCCCGATATCAAGGCAAAGCGGGTGCTGGACCCGCCAGTCCACCAGAGGAAACACTGTGTCACATTTTTGCGTCACCTAGCTGTCACAACTGGACGCACCACTTACCAGGTCCAGCATAACATTTGTGCATAACATTTCCCTGGGTTAGTGTAGACTAACATTTATCCACACTGGGTGTATCATTTAAAGGTCCAGTGCAAAAAAAAAAAAAAATGTTCCTTTTGCAAGAAATCAATATGAAAGTTTACTTGGCTCAGTTCAAATGACTGGATCTTGCAGTAGAGAGGAACAACCAATTTACAAACCCGCTTTACAAAACATCTCCTTGCGTTCATGGATGTGACGCGTACAAATGAAACTAAACACCAGTGGCCTCTGGTGAGAAATGCCCTCAGTTCCAGCATCAATGTCATTTTTAGCATGAAGTTCATTTGCAGCAAATTTTTAACCATGGCCATGTAATCCCAAGCTTAGCAAAAAAGGTTTTACTGAACTACCTCTGCATAAATGGATCTAAAATGCACCATAATCTTAATTTAAAGCACTTGTTCTCTCCAAAGCATAACCAAAGTAAACTGCTGCCCTGACATTACAGAAGAAATTCATCACTATGGAGGGGAAAATTAACACCAAATGGTGACACCAACATTTGTGGTGGGTGGTGTGGCTCAGGAGCCAGAGCGGTCGTCTGGTAATCAGAAGGTTTCTGGTTTGATCCCCAGCTCTTCCAGAGAGTGTGCCGAAGTGTCCTTGAGCAAGACACTGAACCCCTAACTGCTGCTGATGGTCACCTTGGCACCTCGCATGGCAGCCTCTGCTATCAGTGTGTGTGGCTGAATGTGAAGCAGGCATTGTAAAGCGCTTTGAGTGGTCGGTAGACTAGAAAAGCGCTATAGAAATGCAGTCCATTTATCATTTAGTCAACACAAAGGTACAAAGCCTGTTTCATACTTTTTATATATAGAAACAGGCACACACACACACACACACACACACACACACACACACACTCCAAGTAAACAGTTGTACAGGTTTTAGGATTTGTTGATTTGCCTGAATTTCTATACATTCATTGCCAAAAGGCATTCAGTACCACCTTCCTGACAAGCCTTGAGGAAGCCTGGTCTCATGAAATGTCATGAGTTGAACATAGTGGCTTTAAAGCAGCTGACGCACTTTATGCATGGAAAGTGAAAAAAGTTAGAAAGAACAATAGAAAGAAGAAGTGAAGTAGTGGAAGTGTTGTGTGGAAATGTATGTGTGTGACTCATCACAGCTCAAAGAACATTTTCTTTTGTGGGATTTCATTTAAGTAAGTAAAGTCAAGTAAAGCTTTTCTAGTCACTAGTGGGGAAATGCTAGAAACTGCCATGTCACCAACTGACTTACTGACCTCTCTTGAGTTGATATAGATGAGCCCCCTAGTGGTGACACATGGTTCATAAAAATTTCATCATATCTTAAGCTACAAAAACCAGGGTGCATCTCTCTCCATGTCATGTTGTTGTTGTTTTTTTCATATTTAATGAAAATATGTACTAAGGAAGACAAGATGGCAGCTGTATGGTACAGTGGATTTTAAGGGCCCATAATGTGTAGCTACATGATGAAGAAAAACATGAACGTTAACATTAAAAAATCAGTAGCCACCACCAATCAGAAAGCAAATCCATAAACGCCAATATAAATCTGTTTTGATACTGTTACATTTTTCACTGACTTAGACACAACACAAACACATTGAGACATCTTTAGGAATTTTTAATCTGCAACAGGATTCCAGCATTAAATATCCATGCCAGTCGGCAAACTGGACCTATTCTGAAAGCTTAGAATGTCCGCTGCAAGATCCCCATGTTTGATTTTAGATCAGATGGATATTATACAAGTGATTTGTCCCGTTTTGACAATGTCCAATTCATAATATTGTTGCATAATCTTTTCATGGTGGAGGAACGGAATCCTCACATTATTTGAGTCCATAACATTTCATCTGTGTTTCGGAGTTTGTTCTCATTCTACAACATTTGATAAGACTGTTGCACTGGGAACTGAACATATGTGATGAAGAAGGAAACACAGTCCTCAAAACAAATCACCCACTGTAAACAAATGATGGTTCTTGTACACAGATTTCAGGTTTGTGCTTTATCAGCAATAGTGAAAGATAAGAAAATACTTGAGCACCTATTAGGACTAAAACTACACCAAACAAAAATATGAACCCAACATGTAAAGTTTTGGCTTCATGCTTCATGAGCTAAAATTGCACCCCTCATCATGTTTCCACAAAAGTTCTTTCTAATCTAGTGCACAAATTTGTTTACATGCCTCTTGTCTTTTTTCCCCACCACAAATTGATTTCCAGCTAATGATTTTCTTATGTGAACAGAAACTAATTAAACCACTGATATTGTTTAATGCTGCATTTATATTTCTAAATATAAGTTCACCCTACCTTTGATGATCATCATGTGTGTCTTCTGTCTTGATGAATTTGTCTGTTTTATACAATATTTAAATGCATTTTTGTACACACACATGCTCATGCTTTCACTTTCACTTTGCTGCAAATGTACAGTGGCATACATTGCATGTGTGCGCATGTGTGTGTGTGTGTGCATTTTTGTATGTCCATGTGTAAGACTGTATAAGCGCTTGTGCATTAGTGTATGGCAGTGAGGAGGGTCATGCTGGTTTCAGCGGCTCCCTGGGGGGATCCAGTCAAAAGGCCGGGCCTGGCGAGCTGCAGCAGCTTCAGCTTTAGCTCCCCGGCTCTGAATAATTCACCAAACATCATGCCATCCCTTCCACTTCACTGGCATAAAGCAACCAGAGAGAACACTGGAAAGGCTGGAGAGAGAGAGCGGGGGGAACAGAGGAGAGGAGAGATTCAGAGCTAGCAGATTAGTAGCAGTTGGGATTTTCATGTCTTTCAGCATCTTTGCAACCAGCTAACTTGTCCATGACTGCACAGCCATCTCTGGGAAGATCTGGGAAGGGCAAAGGGCAATAAAAGAGACAGGAGATTGAAGGCGGGAGGGTGATGGAGCGGAAACCAGCTACATTTGACTAATCCCTCATGCCAAATCAAAAACAGAAAATTGGTCATCAGAAATGAATACCCGGGTATCCGGGTGTCCCTGTAGCTACAAGCATCCAAATGGTGGCCTTAATCTTTCTTAATATGGCCTAATGGCGCTTGCTGAGACGAGTGCTTTGGCTTGCTGCGCCGCTGGACCCTGGCTTTCCGGCTCAATTAGAAAGCGTGACGCACTGGAGAAGAGTGCACGTCTTAAGAGGGGAAGTTAACCCAATTACTGAACTGTCCTTGTTGCGTAATACGGCAGTCTCTTCAATTAGAAAGAGCCTTTAGCGTTTAGCTGTGTCACACATGGTTCTGCACGCGTGCAGAAGAAAAACTGTCCATCACTTATGGGTAATAACAAGGATGTCATATGAGCACTGATTGCAGCAGAGCCATCACTAAATACAGTTTTAATTTATGATATACAGATGCACTGAGGCAGACACAAATATACACACAAACACACACATACATAGTGTGTCATCATCTGTCTTCTTGTCATATGCTGACGTCAGTGTAAATGCGAGCTGACATGCTGGCTTTGTCCGAACTGAAGCCACTGTAATTGGCACTTGTTATCATGGTTAACATCAAAGGAGACATGAATTTTCTATCTGGTGTTCTCGCACACACACACACACACACACACACACACACACACACACACTGAATGAGAGCAATGGTTGCCCACGGGGAGATAGCCCAGCATGATGATGGTGTGTTACACCAATATCATTCCCCCCTCCTGACCCACGGGATGTTTGATCAGCTAACCGCAGAGACCCTCGCCAGCCGAGACGCAGTTCCCCGACTTGGCAGGACGCCAGGGATGTAAACATACACACACACACACACACACACACACACACACACACACACACACACACACACACATGCCAGAGGATGCCAGAGGAAAAAGGGAAGGTGGTAGGGAAGGAGGGAGCATTGTTTGGTAGAGAGGTAAGAATATGCATCTTTATTGTTCACCAATTGGAAATTTGCCTTTGGCTGCAAAATTTAAAAGACCTAGAGGTACACTGGAAGACATGAGAGACATCAATACATACCCCCGTGTATACTAACCCTAAAAAACAATTCTTCCTTAATGTGAACAACAGAAATTAGTAAGGTGTACAAATGTTGCATAAAATCTCAGGTGGTACCATCCTCCTAGTTTCTGTTTAAAATCCTTATAGCACTTGGGACAAATGTTTTCTTACATACATTCTTAATTGCTCTAGCTACTCTATGCCTTCTCCCTGAGGGTAGAAGTTCCAACTCACTATGCAGAGGGTGGGAGGGCCCATTGATAATTTTCTTGCCTTTACCTCTTGAAAGTTTCTCATAAATGTCACTGAGCTGTTATTATTTTGGAGGCCATACCAACTATTTTGGTGCAGCTTATTCTTAATCTTAATATTCAAATTCCTGAACCAAGAGTCAGATTTCTGGCACAGTTTGTTCTGTTACTGGTTCAAGTCAGCTCCATGTTGAGATTTCAAACACAACACTGAAATAGACTTTGGCTAAAAGGACATTAAGGGATAAGAAGCTATACGACACAAGGCTTTAAAACCAGAGTCACGGGTGTGTGTGTGTGTGTGTGGTGGTGTGGGGGGGTTCATGTATGTGTGTGTGTGTGTTGTTAATTAGACAGCTGTGTAGCACTAACCCCAACACTGTTTCCATACGCTGGTAGACACTCAGGGAGGCAAACAAAGTGCCATCTGGGCAAGTGAGGGAGCGAGCAAATGGGAAAGTGGCCTGCTTAGTGTAGCTGCCGTGTCAGCCAGCCAGCCAGGCAGGCTTCGGCGCTCTGTGCTGCTGCTTAACTCCACCAGCGAAGAGCAACCATGAAAGTTTCATCAAAGTTAGCGGCGTTCCCAGTGGGAATCCCGTCTCTTTTGTCATCGCGATTAGCATTCCTCTTTCTGCTCAGATCAAAGGAGCGTTTGGGGAACGGTACGGTCCCCGCCGACAGCTATTGACACTGGCGGCTTGTTGTGGCGGTGTGGGCTGGAAGATGGCGGGGGTTATGCTTGGGTGGGAACTCGGCTGATAATAACTATATCAGTCACACAGGCCCAATATTGATTTGCCTCAGTCTTCCTTAGATTTTGTTAAAAGTTGTCCAGGGGCTCACTGTCTCCTGCTCCACTGTTGCGGGTGCTCCTAGAAACCAGTTCTGCACCCTCACACTGACTCTTAATTGAGCTACACTTTGAAATGACTGAGCAGCATTTCCTCTGATTTGTTTCTGTGTTAGCTCTCTGTGTGCCGGTGTATATGTAATGCCAGATGATCAATTCAGGACATGTTCTATCCTTGTAGAATCATACATTCAGAATCCAGCTTATTAAATGCACAATCCTCCTCTCACAAATGGATTGCTCCTACAAACAGTGAGTCATGAAGCTGCAGGTCATTATATAGAGCAGACAGACAGGCACTGAGGGATTCACTTACTGTTGGATTGGGCAGTAGAATGGCATAAAACAGCGACCAAAGGCAGGGATGACAACTACGTGTTTGGTTGGCACAGACGCCTGCAGACTCTTGGCCTTCTTTGGAGCACTGTTGTCCACCACTGGACCCATGCAGTTACTAATAGTGTGATTATGGTGCGTGGTACCAACATCAATACTGCAGCCCTGTTTGGCCATCCAGTCCTGATGGTGATGTTTACAACTTGGGGGCCAACAGGCAAATATCTGGCCTGGACTAACCTCTCTCACATGGACATTTCTGACATCTTGCAGAATGCATTACAATGTTGTAGAATCTAGGGGTAAACTGTGTAGTCATCTGGGTAATCTGCCACACACAATATTTTTCCATATTCCATGTGTTTTTGACTAGTATGGACTAGGGGGTATAATTATTATTATTGTATTGATTCCTTAGGCAATGATATGATGTTTGCTGATATCACAAAGTCAGCCAAGATACAATTTTGATTAGATTCAATTCAGGGGCCTACGATCGATATAAGGAAACATCATATGCCCTTTTATGCCCACTATGTTTCTGTTTTAGGTGTTTGGCCAGGTTCCTCGTGTTTCCGAGTATTTAATCTAGAACTGGTATTGTTTGCGTATGGCACGTGGTTTGTCACTTCACCTGTGTTTTCTCTGAAATCCAAAATATTCCCACGCTGCTGATTTATTCCCGAGAAGGGAGAAGACGTCCTTATTGTCTTTTTCTTGGCTGATGGCTGCACTCGCCATTATCTGCTTGACGTTAGCACTATTTGAATGTTCAAGAAGCCGGTGTGCGTGGATGCAAATGGTGACACAGATGTGCGATGGGAATTACAAAATAAAGACGTATCTCTAAGATGGCAATAAGGGTCAATATTTTCACTGACTATAGATTATATTGGATTGTTGATTATGAGATTGACATGTCAGTTCAGATTGATAGATTACACCCCTAGTATGGACCGAGTATCTGTGATTGGGAATACACAACATCTTGAAAGCGGCTACTCCAAACAAATAAATCATCAGTAAATGATATGTGACTTATATTGATAACATTTTTCAGTAGTGTAATTTTCATTTTAACTGGAAAAATAGTAAAATGAAGATGAGTCTGCACCAAACCATCATGTGTTGTTTTGTTTTGTTTGTTTTTAAATGTCTGGGCAATAGGATTCTCCAGATAATAAGCCAGGGAGTCTGTGTAGCTCTGCAATATTTCATTTCCCTAGCAGTGATTTGGATATTGCACTTATTCTTTTCCACCGATGCTGCTAAGCACTGCAGTGCACATTTGGGGTATTTAGGGTTTACATTCATTCATTCATTCATTTTCCAAACCGCTTATCCTCGTAAGGGTCGCAGGGGTGCTGGAGCCTATCCCAGTGCTCATTGGGCAGAAGGCAGGGGAAATACCCTGGACACATCGCCGGTTCATCACAGGGCAGATGTTTACACTACCTTGTAAAAGTGATCCAACTCTGATTTTTAGCCCACATGTGACACAAGATCGGATATTCATGATGCAAGTGTAAGCAGGAAGAAAAAAAAACAAAACAAAAAACATATGGAATCGGATATTTTTAGATCTAGTTATGTGGAAATAAATCTGGTACAAATCTGGTATCTGCTAATACAACTCTCAAGTAAGCAAACAGATTGGACTTTTCGCTTATTGTGAATTGCATGTCATTCCCGACATGTGGGGGTTGAGGTTATAGTGTGGGGGTCCTGTAGATTATCCAGCAGCATGAAATGACAAATTAAACAGCCTTCTCTCTATCTGTCTACAGCAGACACTGCCAACTGGTGGCCCGTGGGCCACATGCAGCCTGCTGGCCTTTAATTTGTGGCCCCCTCCTGAATTTCAAAATTTGAACAGAAATGCTTGACTCTCATTTACTTTACAGGTCGCTGCTTGTATTTTGGCCACTGGGGGGAGCCATGGAGCTTGATAGTACTGCCTTTAGGTCGGTCTAAACCAGCAGGTGTTTATGTAATGTTACTACCTACGTTTTCGTCAGTGGAGGTCAGAGGTCATGGCACAGGATCACCCACCACTTTGTGACGTGGAGAGCTAAAGGCACCATGAGCAAAAGAGAAATTTAGAACAGAAACCGTTTATCCAACACAAATGGGAGACCGACTACCTGATTTCAGAGTTCAAATGTAGACCACGATGTTTGATATGCTTGAAGATGGTATCAGTGATGAAAGAATATAACATTAACCAGCACGAAAACAGCATCCAGAGACACAAATATGAAAAATACAGCAGTGCTGCATGACTTGCCGTCATTAAAGGTCTTAAAAGAAAAGTAAATAAGCAGTAGAGTCTTTTCAAAAATGCTGCAACAGCACAAACATTTTCTCTTGATACATCCCACCAAATATCGCTGGAGCAAGCAAAAGCTAAAAAGCCGTTGTCTGATGGAGAGACAGTGAAGGGGTCTAAGTGTGGATGTGGGCTACACTTACACCCCTGCCACTACCTTGCAAGTCACTGCAGCCCCTCATGATGACTTAAATTACTTTGGGACCTTTACCCCCATAAAAGTTGCCCTGTTCTACAGTATATATAGGCCTACAGTATAAATATAGAGTGAGAGCAGGCGGATGACATTTTTATCAAACACCGTCTATTTTTCAAAAGTCTAATTTAGCAAAAGTTGTTAGCTAACTAACATTTGGTCACACAAGGAAAACATACCCCAAATGTTTTTCCTTGCCCATGTGTTTTCCAAAGTTATCTGGCATTTCATTTTCTAAAAAAAAAAGAAATTGTCACCATCAATGTGCAATGGCATGGACTGGAGGTGCCAGTTGCTCACATGACACTCTCACTTGCATTTTGAATGATGCAATGTGCACATGCCCACATCGGCAGCCAGTCTTTGAACTCTTTTTTGATTCCAATAGAAAGCTGGGTATCACCATTCATTTTCATACGCTACACTGTTGGCAGTGCTTGACCGAAAACCAGAGGAAGAAAACTGGCAAATCCATCTCGACCCAAACCGAGCCCCATGGGGTCCAGTGGGATCCTGGCGGGTTCAGACATAAACTGTGGAGCTTGAGCCTGTGTCTGCAAGGCCCTGGTGACTTCTAATAGGAGACACAGTGTCAGCTTCTTGGTGTCATGACTCATAGAGACTTGTTATTGGACTAGATCTGTGGTAGACCATGCTATTTGCCTGAGGACATAGTCAACACCCTCCCACACACACACACTCACACGCAAAGAGCCAGCCCACAGCCAGACTTGGATAAGTTCATAATCTTAGGAAAACGGCGGGATATCAAAATATCACTAACATGGTGAATCATGCATGCACACAGCAATGACCACAGCTCCAAGGGAAGCCTGACTGGGGAAATATGTGTGTGTGTGTGTGTGTTTGTGGGGTCTAACTTGGCTCTGACTACGAGTATCATATCAGTGAGTGATACAGTTGCCTCTGTCATTGGTCAGCCAAATTAGTCTGGACCAGGTCGCTTTAGCTTCAGGTGAAACACCCATGTCTGCACAAATTAACACACACACACACACACACACACACACACACACACTCACTCAGTCACTTCCCTACTGTGGCTCCCTGTAGCCATGGATTCTGTTGCTGAGAAAATACTCAGTGTGTGTGTTGGTCATCTTCTCCTGACTTTCACTTCCAGCAGAGTTTCTGTTTGTCAAGATAATTTTTTTTGTTTTGTTTTGCTTTGTTTTATTGTGAGCGACTCTCAGCGCTTCTTTCTGTTGTGAAGAAAGTAGTCCCAGCTGTCTTAGTCATTCAGATTTTTCTTTGTTAATATTTTCGTTTGACCTTCATTTATCCAGAGAAAGTCGACTGAACTCCACACTCTTTTCCCAGGACACCTTACTTCACATTCACAGTGTGGTGGATAAACAAAAGCTGGGGTAAAAACATGTTTCTGTGTGGACACCCAGATGAGAGCCTTATTGTGTGTGTATGTGTGTGTGTGTGTACTTACTTATATA
>OMLB01004103.1:10224-30964 GCA_900302555.1 Myripristis jacobus
AATTTCACACACAGTGCTCAGATTCATTGTTAGGGCTAATGCTAAGCTCTGAGGTAATGTTAGTGAGTTTTTTCTCTAGATGTTGTTTAATACTTGCTGGCTAACTATGCTAAATACAAGTGTAAAAATATTATCATTGCCACTGCAACAAGATAATAACATAATATTCATAATATATAGCTAATTAGACTAAAAAGCGCAAAATCTCCAAAACACTCAGAAAGGATCATATCAGTGTTTTGCCTGTTTTAGCCAACTTACTACACTTCATGCATGCATTAGGCTGACAACCAACAAATATAGTAACAAACAAATGTTCACCTCATAATAAATATAATCTCTGTTCCAGATAACATATTTGCCTGGGTGTAACATGTATACATTTTGTTTGTGAAATAAAATCCTTTCCTTCTGGGACTATTGTCTGGGGGAGATGTACATTCCGCTGTGAAGGTGTGTAGGGAGTAGGGTGCAGTAGGGAGAAATGGTGCATTCATGTGCTATCAATAAACTGGAAAAACAACATTCTTACTTAGTAGTAGCCGGACAAACTATTAAAGCAAGAAACATCCAGCTCCACATCATCATTTTTAAAACATCCACAGTATGCTTGCACATCAAGTGTCTTCCCAGCTTGATTTTCCAGCCGAGCACTTTGGGGATGCAATGCTGTTTGGCAGCCAACTTTGAAGTCCTGGAGCTACCAACCAGCATGTGAACACACCAGAGGATTATGTGTGGACTTTTCAGTTTACTGCATGTTTTAAACTGAAGTACCACACAATAAAGCAACTTCAACAATAATAACCTACCACAAGCATGTTTAAAGGGTGCAATTTGATTTTTGTACCATGCTAAAATGAATGGCTGCCTGGAGGGTAAAATACATTAAAACTTCTAAAAAATGTCTACAACTTGTTAAAATACCTTTATTTTTAGCTTTATCCTTAAATCTTCAGGATTGCCTCCAACAAGGCTAAACACAGAACATTTTTACTTCAGTTTATCAATTGTTTATTAGATTTTTCAAGACCGCAACAGTCTACAGAAACAAATCAAATCGTGTGTGTGTGTGTGTGTACAGAGACAGATTTCATTTTCAGGGAAAACGTAAGGCCTGTTTAGTTCCTTTCATTGATTGTTCCCAGCTCTACAGTATGTTAGTGCTCAGTAGTCCATCTTTGGAATCATTCCTGAAGATTTTCCCCCCACTGACCTCAGAACAGAAACGTGGTTGCAATGAGCTGATAAGCTTTCCTAGGAAGCTTTGTAAGGCTGTTTTTTCATGGGAAATGTTCTGATGCTTAGTTTTTCAGATAACTCAAGAGAAGGGGCTTGGGGGTTGGGCTCCCAGAAACCTGTTCATCCTTGGCACGGGCCAATCTTTTCTCTGTTGCATCCTTGCTCTTGCTATCATTATCTACATCTTTGTTTCTTTAGCTGTATGGTGAACCTGTCACATAGACTAATGGCCAGCCCTCAGGTCCAAGTAGGATTTATTTACCCTGGACACCTCATCTCCTCACCAATTCATCATTTCTCCTATATCTTGATGAGGAACCAAATTCCTTCAATAAGATGCTGTGTGAATCATGTTGAAACAAGCCTTTCCAAAACGGATCTGAACTGTAACCTGTACTATTTCATCACTGGGGATAGTTCATGTTGTGAGCAGTATTAGTTATAGGAAAGGAGTGTGTAGAAGAAAACAACAGCTGTCCAAAAATTCTGCATCTAAAACAACCAGTTTTTGGCCATCTGAATCGGGCATAACTCTCTCCCTCTCTTTCTCTCTCTCTCTCTCTCTCCCTCTCTCTCTCTCTTTCTGTCTCCTGTTATTTGCTTATATTGGAAAAGATCAATGGTTTTGCCAGTCATAGATTTATATGGTAATATTTGAGACACTCTCCCTCCTTTTCTTTTCTCTGCTTTGGTTGGGTTGACTGGCACCTTAGCGTCTACACTGGAAGCCAAACAGAGCTATTTTTATGGATGAACCACATACAAGAGCAGCATGGGGTGGGTGTGTGTGAAAATGCAATCCAGGTGTCATTGCCCCTTGGTAATCTCTCCCGTCTTTAGGTATTCATTTTCTCAGCTTCTTCAGTTGAAAATGACATTCTGACACCATTTACATGGAAATCACTTTGCCTCTTTATCTCTGATAGCGGGCCGTGCGCAGACAGGACCTCTCAGAAGGCTATGCTATTAATAATGGGCATGAATATCTTTAAAAGGAGGCTAGGAGGGTAGAAAGCAAGAAGGACAGACTGTGCATTAGTACACATGGAAAAACGATACTGATGAGTTTTTCAGGGGGAGAGAGAGACAGAGATGCACAGAAATTCACCAGTAAAGCACATACAGTATGTCAGTACGTGCTGAAAGGGATGCATGTGGGTTCTTGGATTTTGCAGCAGTGCAATGTGGAAAATTGGGATGAGAGAATATTCTCACCTATAGAGGAAGATAGGTAGAGGTCACATGGGGAGTGGATAAAGGGGATCTGGGGATATTATCCCCCACACCACTGGAAAAATGCACCTATATCCCCCTCTCCTTCTTCTAATACACATCTAATAATGCCTACTGCAGCAATAAACAAGCCTTTGCAGTGCAGTCACTCACCCACAACCCTAAATCATCTATAGTTAATTGAAAAACAATATTAAAAGATAGATGAAGTAGTTAAAATGTTCAGCAAGGTAGCAAAAAGGCAGCAATGTTATTATTTTTTCAAATGAAAAAAAAAAAGGATCAGAGAGCAACACATAGCACTCTGGCAGAATAGGTCGACAATGTCTTATCACAGCATAAATTTAAAAACCGCACTAGACATTTTTATTCTGAAAGCTAGTTAAAAATGTCCAAAACCAGATCTGTAAGCTTCCACCCATGCATAGCTTCCTGAATTCTGCAGGAGCGCAATGTGGAATAGTGAAATACCAGCGTGCTTTCTCCTTCACACAGAAATATAGGATTGGAAAGTGGGTATAAAATTTAACATGTATAAATAGGAAGATTTGCTGTCATGTTCTGAGAGAGGCTGGATAGACAGGTCAGCCAAATCTGAGTCGCTTCACAGTTGTTTGTATCACACAGACATTGAGAAACAAGAGCAGTTTACCAGTTATGAGAACAGTACTCTGTTACTGAGTTCTGACACTGCACGTTGTATGCTGGTATATCAATACCTCTGTATCACCAAGTAAAAATTGTCCAGTATGTTATTCCTTATTGGGTTACATATTCTTGTATTCCAATAGAAAATAATAATTTAAAAAAAAACTGCTACTTTGTACTGCACATTTGCCCTACATATTTTGTTTTGTACAGTATATTCAACATCATGATATAGTGTTTTGGAATGTTTTTGCTACAGCACTGCATAAATTTGTGTGTTTAATGAATACTTTCAGCAGTGTGTGGCATCTTTATTTACAAGACTACACTGCATACAGTGTGTGGTGTGGTGTAATACTGAAACTGCAAAAGACATAAGCCCATAAAGATGGTGCTGTTTTGCACCGAGCACATTAGTGTGGATGGTTCATACATATATTCATGTGTTCTGATGCAAAAAAATCCATTATGTGAAGTGATTGTGATCTGTAGCTTTGGATGTAGCTTTTCATTTTGCAGGAAATTTGTGTTGTTTTGCATTTTGTTTTTTGTCTTTTGAGAGAATGAGCCATTGGCATGTTTCAGAAAATATGTAAGCAAATGTTAAAAAAAAAAAAAAAAATTGTAAAACGCAATTTTTAGCTGTCTTGCTTTCTTTATATATTTCTCTTTGATTATCATATTAGGTAAGTCTTTTTATTTTAGACAAAATAGCACCTCTTTACAAACCATGCAACAATTGGCATACTGTCATCACAAAATACACAAAATGAAAAGTAACAGCAAATTATGTACTTCCATTAAATTCAGAAAAGTAAATACCTGATTGGCTTCAACATTATATTTTTAAAAAATATTTTTTCTTGAATCATGTACATTATGTTTCTGAAAATACATTGTGGTCCCATTTGGCACATTTGTAATACCTAAAAGGCTTTAGCAAATAGGAGGAGGATATTTGAGTCTCGGAGTGCAGTATGTCTAAGTTTTAAAAAATATATATACAGTAAGGAGAACTGTAGCTTTCAAGTTCAAGGTCAGGTTTATTTAGAGCCCAATATCACTTTTCACAATTTCAAAGGGCTTTACATGCCCACATCTTTACAACAAACAGGATGACACCCCCGACCTAATCCTCATAGCGGGCGAGAAAAAACTCCCCAAAAAATCCAGCTGAACTGGGAAAATGGAAGAAATTTTAAGTTAAGCTGTACACAATGATGCAAGAACCCACGGTTACAAAGATGTCCAAAAGAACAGCCAAAGGGCCCAACCTCCCACAATATCAGGAAAGAGCCAAACATACTGACGGACGAGGAATACAGCCTGAGGACCAAGAAGGGCCAAAAGTCAAACTGAGAAACATGGAAGCCAAACCTGCTGGATGAACTGAAACTGGAGCTTCATTGTAACAAACAGAGGTTGAAGGAGATGGAGGAAGTTATTTTGGTCACATATTGGAAAATATCATCTTCATACAGCGAATGACTCATTGCAAATTTGAACCCAAGTTCAATTCATTCACGAATAATTACTTATTATTCAACCTGAATTATCATTCAACTCTGAAATATTATATCTCTGTGGCCTGGCTCTCTGTCCTCTGTGTTTTAAGAGATGCACAGAAAACCGAAAGGGGTCTTCTCTTCTTCTATGATATATCAATATTACTATATCACACTGATCTACAGTAGAGCCCACATCAATATTAAGCATTGTATTAAGACTACAACTCAATGACATGCAGTTGCAACTCCTGGTTAAATCTTTCTCATCCCTTGATATCACAACATAACAAATTCAGCATAGCAAACGTTTGGGGCTACAAAATTCTGTAAGCAATCTGCATCATTAGCATTTCAAGTGTGGACAGTGAAGAGAAACAGTGCGGTGTTATCGTAGTAAAAATTAAAAGTACACAGCATGAGCTAGTTTTCCAAGGCTGGGAGTTGAGGAGTACTTCTCTAATGCATCAACTCAAGAGCTGTGGGAGGAAGGAGGAAGGTCAAAGGTCAAAGGGCATCTCCTCTTGGGACACGGGGTACATGATAATGCACCTAACATCACAAGCCTTACTGGATCAGTGTTGTTCCTTGTGTGAAGGTGAAATGTCATGTTAAGTTCATTTAGCAGCTGACCTATTATCTTTTTTTCCAGCCATCACTAAATCCATTATGCAGGCTTCTGAAACATGGAAACTCTTATTATCATCATAATCATTATCATTATTTATTTTTTATTTTCTTCTGTACTGGTTGAATGTTAAATTAGTTTGAGTGGTTTCTCCAGTGTTTATTTCTTGAGTGGTTTGAAATTAAACCACTCAAGAAATACCTATAAATGTCTTCATTATCTATCTGATGATAAAAACAGAGTTAATTAAATTCTAAGATTCTAAGTTGAATTTCTTAGAAAATTAGGCAATTAGGTAAAATAGCAGAATTTATTTTACTGGGTCAACACTGCCTCCATTTGGCACTGCTGTAACACTGCACAGCATGTGACATGACATAGCCGGAATCAGCTCACTTTAAATTCTGTGGCAATACTAATAAAATGAACAGGTCAACCTTGTATTAATGCATGGATTAATGTACAAAAGAGAAGTCAAAGACTTATCAAAGACCTTTTCCAATAGACCTATTTCACATCATCCACTCTGACATGAAATAGCATGTTAACACAGGAGTTACCAGAGACATTAATTAAGGTTCTGCTCCATTTAAGAGGACCAGAGCCTTTCCAGTGAGCCAGGACTTTAATTAATGTCATTAATAACATCGGTGTTTACCCTGATATTTCATGTCAGAGTGTCTGCTGTGGAAAAAAAAGTCAACTCGTTGTTCCAGTTCACTGTTCACTCAGGGACATTTTTCTCTCTACCTAACAGGCTACTTGTGTCACTCCCTGACCTGGATTTGAAGTTTTACTTTGTAAATCTAGATGCACACACTAGTTAGATATGTGGTACCTAGTCTTTTGTTTTACTCTGTGTTGCTCTTAAAATAACTTTGTTCATGGTGAATTTACACATCTTTATACTCCTACCTGACCTCATTGCATTAAGTATATATTATGTTAAACTGGGGGATAGAGAGAGAGAGAGAGAGAGAGACTGCCACATGGAAAATTATATAATAAATTATATACTATGATTATGTATTCTATTCTATACAGTAGGTATATTTTATTGTCCAGTACAACAGTACCACTATGCAAAGTTTCTTTATTATATTTTTTGTATTCATTTTATTGTTTATTTCTCTATATTTTTCTCTCTTCCACTGTTGATAGGTATATTTTGTGTAGTCTACTATTGTTCCTTAATTTCCCAATTTGGGATCAATAAAATAAATCTATCTGTATAAACATAATTGTTGCCATGGACACACAAACTGAACACTCAACACTGACCACACGATGAAATACTTTATGTTAAAAAGCTTACATGTTATGTTTGGGGATTTAAAAAAAAATCTCCTTGGTTTTTATAGTTTGTGATATATTATTTTCTCCTTTTCTTGGGCATTCCACGCGGTCAGGGCAGGGTTTCCAGCGGCCTGTGTGTTGGCTCGAGCAAGTTGTGTTTTAGACCCGTTGCTTGATGGGTTGGTAAAACACTGGTGAGAACAAAACTGCTGTCCTGCGGTTCATGTGGCGCTGCATCGACTGAAATTACACTCATTTCCTGTGATTCATCTTGTGCAGCAAACTGTTACCTTTTGCAAGACACAGAGAAAGAAAGTAAACTGAGTTTTAGTAGAAGCTATGGTGAGAAAACTTACAGAATTTCAAATTAATGTCATTTCATTGTTGAAAATGTATGATAATGCTCAAGTCCTTCATCTCATATGTACATAAGACACAATAAAGTATGCAAATCCATATTCTTTTGAAAGGAATAGCTGGTCTTACAATAGCTGATTTGATAAAACGGATCTGTTATAAATTGTTATTCATTCCATTTTATTGCCTACTTGAGTAGATGGAAACTGGACTCCTAGCTGTCCACATCCTGTAGCAGATGAGAGATGTTGAAAATTTTATCAAATTGAAAAGGTCAAATCATTAATTAATTAAAAATGTGCATGACTCAGCTGTATACATACACTTACTTCAGATTGTGTCCATCTAGGAGATAGGCCTCTAAAACTCAGAAGAACTGGAGCAAATATGTTCTTGGGTATGACAGGTAATTTTCCATGTAGGAAAAGTGCTACTATCTCAAATGTGAATCTTTCATACATCCCTGAACCAAGAGAGGACACAGAATCAAACAACCCAAGACATACACATTATTTGGGGTTTGTGGTTTGCAGAGGTCTTGCACTGGGCTACATTATATTTAGAGGTGTTTCTAATTTTTTGTCCTCCCTATTTATATACATTGAGGGGGACAGAATAGTGGAAACACCTCTCAATATAATGCAGTCCAGTACAACAGCAGCACTAACTATGAGCTCAATGCCAAACATATACTTGGATTAACTCCTCTATTACTGTGACAAAAAGAAAATCTGAGCATTATAGGCAGCAGGAACGGAAACTTTATGGCACAATAGTTGGATTGTATTGTATTAGACTGTGCAAGTAGACCTAATAAAGTGGCCAATGAGTGTTTTTTCAAGCACTTCAAATCAGTTCATCACTCTGTTCCTTATAGTTCAATGTTGTGCTAAGCAGGGCTCTTATTTTGACTGTGGTGCTTCCCATTTGTCTTAACCACTCAATATGGCATGCAGCTGCCGGCGAGTATTACACATGTTGATGAATGTATTCACATGTGCTCTCTTGGATCTCAACTCCTCAGTTTTAGAAATGTTCTCTAAAGAAACATACACAACATATAAAATCATTCATAAGGCCTTTGTGCAGGGAGGCCTCTATATTTCTGCCTGAAAGCCTCTCTGAATGTGAGGGTCAGGGTTAGAAAGCCTCCCTGGCAGAAAGCCTCCCACGTGTAGAGAAGGAAGGCGCAGGCTGAGGTGAACTTTCTTCTGATCTTTAATGGCAGTTTGCATTCAATCTTGTGACATTATCGCCCTCTTCTGTTTAGATCCGTCCTATAGCTACATCCACAGTCCAGTTTCCCTTATACAACTGAAAAAATATGCTTTTACCTTACATATAATTTACAATCTTAAATATATTTTTTACACTTCATTAAATGCCACTTCTTATCTCATTTCTTCTATGATCATTTCAGCTGGCTTGTATGGTTTTATATATTTATCTATCTTTCCCAGTAATTAGTATTTTATCAAATAACACGGGTTCTTCTCATATATGAATTTAATCAATATAACCATGCATTATTTTATTATATGTCTGTATTTTGGCAGTTCTCCCTAAATGTGTTCTATGAGAATTTAAAGAAATATCAATCAATCAAGCAATCAATCAATTTCTGCCTTTCTGTCCAGTAGCTCCTGAAATTAATAATGGCACTTTTAAACATACTATATTCCTCACAATGATCACATAAACCTGTAGGATGTTTCACAATGACATGTAAAGTTGGCTTTAATGTGCTAAGATTGTTACAATCAATGGAGTCGGATGCATCTTTAAGGCATTAAAACATTTAAAAAGCGTTTTATTTATGAGGTTAAATAGAGATAATGTTTTTATAACATTTTGCTGCTATGCCACCACAGCTACTAGAGAAAACATAACAAGGATGCATATGAATGACGTCTAGCAAATAGTCCCATCATCACAGCAGTGAATATTATACGGGTACATATAATGTCCAGCAGATGGCGCTATTTGCTAGAGGTGATAGAGTATACATAGTCTGTGTTGACGCCACCTATGAGATATCTGACTCCGCCTCATTCTATGTGCTGCAGCGAGAGGCACTTGAATATTTCTCGGGTCAAGCAAGCTTAACGCTGCCTTCACATACAGCTCGGAAGCTTTTCTTTCAGTGTTTGTTATTCATAAATACAAAACGGTCTGCATTCATGGGACCCATTGTGAAAGCCGTTTCTGTTGTTTAATTACGAATTTAATTATATGTAAATTTATGTTATGTCTTTCTTTTTTCTATTTAAATAAACTGTTGTCCTGGTTATGTCTTTTTTCTGAATCTATTAATTATGATTAATAGACAGATTCATTGATTCATGATTAATGCCCATATATTGGCCGGAATAATTCAACACAAGAAACTTGGAAAAAAGCTTAAAAGAAAAGAGGATCAGCATAATACAATAATTAATAGAGAAGATTGTGAGTCTCCTCTGTTTTACTACTTTTTAGTGCGCGCTCTAATCATAATATAAATGTTTCCGACTGTAATTGAAGGCAACAAAAGCGTCAGGCGTCCATGCGTAGTTGCTAGGCAGCATTTACCAAGATTGATAGGTGGAAAAGTAGGACGTCATTACGTACAGCGGGACGTTTACGCCCCGTCGGAGAAGATAAACAAAAAGGAAGGAAGCCTTCGGCCACACTATCGCGGCAAAATTGGTTCAAATATTTAGCTTGTAAGCTACTGGTTAGCAACTACATGTATCCTATTGTTGTTTAGGTAGCTAACGCCAGTTTTTTTTACAATCATGGACGACGCGGTAGTTTTTCGTATGAGTGCGTTTTCCGAGCAAGGAGGGAGGAAATACATGGAGGATGTTCTCGAGATAAAAATCGAGTACGAGCCGACGCCGTCACCAATGGAAGATTATCTAAATTCGCAGAGACATGGAGCAGGGGAGGGAAGAGCGGAGAGTGAACCCAGCAAACAGACTGCAGATGACACACTCAGTCGCAGCCCCGAAGCTGTTCCAGTTTCTGCAATGTGGGTAGAAAGTCTGTCGGATGGGAACAGTGAGAACAACAGTAACGTTACGTCTGCATCAAACGAAAAAGTCGCAGAGCACATAGTCGACACCCGGCGGTCTGTAGCGTTTTTTGCTGTGTTTGACGGCCACGGGGGTCGAGAAGCAGCACATTTCGCCAGAGATCATCTGTGGGATTTGTTGAAAAGGCAAAGGGGGTTTTGGTCGAAGGATCACAGTGAAGTGTGTGCCGCTCTTCGCAAAGGCTTTATTGCCTGCCACCACGCAATGTGGAAAAAGCTACGTAAGTCAACAAACCCATGTATTTGTTCAGACAAACCTTACATGCTCGGAACGACGCAGAGTCGTATTGACTGGCCACAGTCCTTGCCGATGTTTGCCTGTGCTGTGTCGCCAGCAGCAGGGTCCTGCTCAGCCCCGGCATGGTCACCTCCAGTCCTCTGCTGTGCCGGCTGTCCTATCCCATACATCATCTGCTTAAAATATTCTCTTCCAAACACTCTGCCTTTCATGTCTTTTATTAGCTGAATATAAAACAGCCTTTTGATATATGGCCTGACACTTAACACGCCATTTGAATCTCATGGAAATTTCCAAGGGATGGTTATTACTTAATTTATTGGTCTAAACATCACTAATCACTGCAGCCTGGTTTACTCTTTAATCTTCGAGGTAAACATTTTTCTGCTAGACTAAGCTGAGATAGTCTGCTAGCACCAGTTAAGCAGATTTAGTGGAAAACTTGACACATAATAATATACACTGGTTATTTTGTGAGGCAAGCATACAAAGTGGTTTCTGTCCATTTAAAAACAGTCGAAGTACAAGTTGTGGGATATTCGCAGGGCTGGCAGCAGCATTTCACCTGGTTCTTAAACAGCCTTGAGTGTGTCAGTATACAACTGACTACTTTCAGAAGTCAATTCTGTTTTAACATCAGTGTAGGTTAATTTGACAAGTGCACATATAGTGCATTGTCCTTTGACTGATCCAGTGTGCAGGACTGTACTGTTCGGGCAGAAAGGCTCTGCACACATCCACTCACATTAAACTGAATTAGTGCACGGATCTCACTTGTACAGTCTTGCTCTTTGTCAGAATATGTGAAATTCGGACCTGGCGTTGGACACAAGTAAGTGTCAACAGTGCAATCCATTCAGATTTTCCTCCATCAAATTGTGTGATGCAATTCAAAAGCAACTGGATCACTGAACACAAATCTGTGTAAGGGAAAGGACTGGTGTCGAGGGGCAAAAAGCCTGCGCCGTGCTGATGTTCCTCAGTGGCCACCTCTGGCTCAGGGGTAGGCAGAAACATGCCACCAGGTGATGTCACACAAGTCATGACATCACCCGACAACAAGTATCAGTCAGGTGTCAGTTTTAATGGCATGCTTTTTACCATTAGATGTCAGGCTTTACACTGATTTTGGTCTGGTGTTAGGATATTCTTTAATAAATTGTTTTTCAGTATTGACCAACCTGGAAGGGGGATCCTCAGCAGAAGGCGGCAGGCAGTAGAAAAATTCAGAACAAAACAATTGCTTATTTCATTTTCCATTGTCTCCTTCAGCTTATGGAGTTATTTACCAGAAAAGGGGGGCACAGACAATAATACTAACAAAAAAGACAGCTGGCACACTAGTAATGACTTTATATTTCCGTGTTGGCTGTGTATTTTGTTATTTTTGTTATGCACAGTGGATTTCAGACATTTTCCATACCCTTTAACAATGTGTGTGTACAGCTGTAATAGCCTGCAAAATCAAGGTGAAAATAAAACACTACCTTTCTGACAATGTATTAAACATGGAGGACTGCAAGCACTGCAGTTATCATAGATTATGTATGCACATTATGTCTTCACTCCCTCTATTCAATGCCTGGTCATTATCTGAAGCCAAGATGTCAGTGGTTTGACACCATCCAAAACATAAATGGGCTATATAGGCCATCTTGCTGTTGTTGTGTGTGACAAGCATCACACAGCCTCTCAGGCAGGTGAGTCACTGTGGTGCACAATATACTTGATTGAGTAATTAATTTCACCAGATTTAAAACTACGCATTTTTTGGGAAATATGCAGTGCTGCATTGACTCCACAGTGAGCACAGCTTGTTAGTGGAAATACTTTAAGTCCTCACACACAAGCCCCCAAAATGTGAGCCTGCAGTTGGACATCATCATTGGGTGTGTTGCCTTGTGGGAAGGAGTTTACATTTCCTTTTCTGGTTCATTTGCTCCATTTTAGTATTTTGTGGTCAGCTCTTTCAAATGAATTGTTTTCAAGGCTTTGCTTGTTGAGCATGTGAGAGGATATTTCCATTTTGATGACAAATCAGACACTTTCTAAAAATCCTCATCTTTTCATCGCAACGACTGTCATTGTTCTCCTGTAAGAACCCTGTAGGTTACCGCTGTAATTTTCTTGTGCTCCCACTGGCGCAGAATGTAAATAAACAAACACTGTAAAGCTGCAAAAAATGTCAAGCAGGGTCATGTTTGCTGATTGTGGGCAACTTTTATTTTATTGTTAGTAGGCTACACTGGTGGTTCTCAGCCTTTTTAACTCGTGGCCCGTTAAAATAAACCAATTCCTGCTCATGAACCCCTGTCACAGGCTGCATATGTGAGATGGTGAACAGTCCACCCACACTCCTCTGCTTAATTAACAGAAGATTTAAAACTGCTCAGTGTTTGGCAAGAAAACGAAAAATAGAATAAAATGTGGAAAATATACTCTTGCACATTAAAAATGTTTTTTCTTTCTCCTATTCCCCTCCAAAATGATCTCCCAACCACCTGGAAGCTCCCAACCCCCAGTTTGGGAACCACTGGGTTATAATACTGTCTCTCTGTCCTCTTGGCAATTAGTCACTTACTAATTGCAAATCATACATGAGCCAAAGGCATATTTCACTACCTTCTTCACCAAAACAATACTTCAATAATGTAAATCTGCAGTGGAGTTTAGTTATTATTAGTTGGGAGTAAGGATGTAGTGGTAATCACAATGTCGGTAATTTCATTGACCTCTGCTAACATTTTATAGCCTCATCAGCTTCCTGGGCTCATTTCAGCTTTTCATCTTGCTCATAATGTTGCAGGTTACCTATTAAAACTCTAATGGGTGTCTAGACTAATGACAGAGTTGAAAACACAGTCAGTTGTACCTGGGCATGTCTCTTGCTGTTTTCCTCATCAGTAATCTTTGGAAGAGCGTCAAATATATTATTTTCATTTTTTTTCTTTTTAAGTTTTAAAATTTTCTAGTAATATGTGTATCCAAATAATGAACCATGGTCTTTAAACAATTGATTGGCATTTAAAAGTGTTATTGTCAAACCATGACTCAAAGAAAATACTTTTGTCTCAGTACAGAATATCTTTGATATTCCATATAAATATTAGTGTGGAAGAGTTATGTTTTATAGACCATTAAACAAGGCAAGAGTGCTTATAATAGTGTTTATAAAACGCTGCCAGCTAGGGGATTTTATCACTATTAAAGTGAACATGACCTATATAACTAAACTGATCCTTGGTGGAAAATGTTCCACATAGCCTGCTTTTTTATAATGTTTGGTGATCCATCTAAGCCATGCTTTTTAATGTGCTGCAATAGTTTGTGTAACTAACAAAAATAAAAAAGGGAGAAAACTGACACCCTTGTGTTATCCCACAGGACATGTCAAACCTTTGAGACATATAAAATACCACAAGTGAATATTGCCCCCCTTGTATAAAGTTTTAATAGCGTTGAAAAAATCTTCCCAGAACAAAAAAAAGCATAACATTAAACAAATGATCTGTTGTGTCTCACAGCTACATTTGATTTTTCCTTATTCTACTTGGAAAAGACAATCAATAGGTGCACTCTTAATTCTCTTTCTTGATCATTTGTATTTCATGGCTGTTAAAACTTAATATAACCTATATAAAAAAAACTTTCTCAATTAATTTTTACTACGTTCCCCTACTGTTGTATGTCAGTCATTTCTAATCATTTTTATCCATGTTTTCCTTTACAGCTGAGTGGCCAAAGACTCTCACCGGCCTGCCCAGTACATCAGGCACCACAGCCAGTGTGATTGTGATCCGGGGTAATCACATGTATGTTGCCCATGTAGGGGATTCAGCAGTGGTGATTGGGGTGAATGACAATGACTCTGATATCACCCTGCGCGCACTTGAAATCACACAAGACCACAAACCTGAACTTCCTAAAGAAAAAGAGAGGATCGAGCGGCTGGGTGGCAGGTGAGTCTGAGGGAAAGAACTCCATATTAATCCAGTGCAGCAGTTCTGCATAGTACAGAATTTATGTTTAACTGATAGAAATTAGACATGAATTTAGTCTGAAATTCACAAGAAACAAATCACCACTCATTCAACATTATTTATAGAAATACAGAGGATGCACCTTTCGGGAGGCGTGTAGCTGAATCAGTATTGTACAGGCTCTGATGCACGTACTCGCCATCGGATAAGTGCATCTATGCCAAGCCTGAGTGTTCACAATTTTGCACACTCGTGTAGGCTGGAGCTTGGAGTGTGTACCACTGAGCTGTTTGAAATTGGCAAAATTGCTTCAACACCAGCATCCTAATCAAGCAAAGCAAAAGACAGAATGGCTGTAAGCAGGAATGTTAAACTTTCACATGCAATTCAAGCGCCAAGAAAAGCTTTACTTTCCCTTCGTAGTTGACATGGAAGAACCTTTTTTGGTTACCTTAGTAGAAGTTTAATTGTTAAAAGTGGACTGTAGAAAAGACAAGTTGTTGAGCAACAGTTTAGTGTTGAATGAGTACAATAACACAACTGCTCAGTACATGTATTGCTCTGGCTGACCAGTCTTTCTGTCTTGCTGAAGATGTTGTTATATCCCCTTCCATGTTCCCATTATAAAGCTAATACACAAGCCTTGCTGAAGTGTTTTGAAATTACATATACACTGACACCATCATGATTTCTGTGTCTCAGCAGTCTGCGTCACAGTCAGTGTTTGAACAGCCAGCATATCTCATATGCCCCTAATCATACTAACTGTGCAGTTGAGGCATGAGGCTTTCATTCAGCGGAGAGTGGTGTCTATTACATCCATGAACAGAAACAGAGCTCCATGTAAATCAAACATGGCATGAAATCCATGACAAGTTAACCCACAATTGGTGGACTCTCTTATGGCGGTGACACACCAAGCCAGTAGTCGGCCGCCGGTGAATGTTTGGCCATCGGTGAACATCTGTGGCCCTAGTTTTTGCTGTGTTTCCTGCACCATCGGCAATAGTTTGACCCCTGTCCGCGACTTTTCATCCAACTGACCGTGTTGAATTGGTGGCAGAGCCAGTTGGTGAGAGAGATCACTTTGAATGGCTGTTCAGCTGAATGAATTGGTGCGCAAGAAGAGAAAGGGAATAATTTTTTTGTCTCGGCCTTCAGCTTCTTATCAGACATATTCTCAATTAGGAGTAGCTGTAATACAAAAACCAGAGTAGAAAATGGTACGCAAAAGTTGCTTTGTTTACGGTCTGTATTCCAAGGTCTCCAGTTTCCTTTTTTGAATGACAAATACAGACATCGGATGGTAAGGAGAGTTATATCCTCTCACGCAGGAGCAGAACGCACATGCTAGTTGGCCGTTGGCTGTAGTCTTTGCAATGAGTTCAAGTGCATTTAACTTTTTGGCCCCAATAAAGACAATGTGAGGTGATGCAACAGTTGGCCTTTGTCGCTGCTAGTTCTTCTGATGTCGGTTTGGTGTGACTGGGCCATTGGGACTCCCACTCTCTGAGTATCGTGGCTCACATCACACAGATGTGATTCTCAGTTAGGGCTGCATCGACATCACAACGTGTGCATGGATAATAGTCAAGTTGCAGGACCCGTGGTGTCAAGTACGGCAAATTAAGTCATACACATCATGCTGCAACTTTTTCGCCGTTTAATGCAAAAGGAAAACTGGCAAGCTTCTAACTTTCCATGACTAGCCTACAAAAAAATTCCATCTGACAACATAGTTTTGTCTGACTTCAGGGTTCTTGGATACAGAGTTATATATTGAGTTTGTTGTTAGTGACACACAGGCTCTGCATGCACAGCAATAAGTTTACTATGTGCTCTGGTGAAGCAAGCCCCACTAGTCACTGACCACAACCTGAAAATGAGTGCTGGCTGTTTTGGTTGTTTGATAATCTGATCAGCTTCACGAGAGTACATAGTGAACCACGTGCCACTTGCACATGACACGGTTACTGTTGAAGAAAATATCTCTGTGATGCTAGAGCCAGGTGTTCAGTAACAGGAGGTGGTTTTTGAGTGCATGTATTCCTGTTGTCGGTGGCACCTCATCCTGGTGCTGGTTAAGAGCTAAACAGCTACTGTCATGGGGCTGTCCCGTGGCCTCATGCAAGAAACACTTAATGCAAGAAACACTTAACACACACAACATACACACAACTTAACAGATATGTATTTACATCTTGTCGGCATACAGATAAATCTGTTAGTTCCTTCAGTTTGAGTTTTACCATCCTCAGCTGCACCAGAGGCCTGTTTGTCTTCCACCGTGCAGATTAAGCATAAAGCTGAACGTTGTTAGAAATAGTAGATAACATGTGAATAGCATAACTGAGGCACATAAGTCTATCTGTAAAGATTATTAAGAAACATATGCTGTTGCTCCCCAAATACCTCTCTGCCTCCTCTTTCTCCACTTTTCCACAGTGATGTCAGAGTCCAAAGTGGAGGAGTTAAGCTAATTTCTTGAGGCTGGCAATCCCCACCCACAGTCATTCACTGTGTTGCTGTGCACAGGGATGAGTTTTGTATATTTCTGTTCGACTGACTGTAGACATGATAGACAAAAAGCTTATCTCCCCAAAAGTGGCACGTTCCTTTAAGGAATTCCATTCTACTTGACCCAAGGTAGCCTTTTCTTCATAAAAGCGCTGTTTTTGGTTTAGGAGTAGGCTATAGTTGAAAGACTTTGACCAACATAATTGGGTTCTGGTAATTGATTATGAAAATAACAAGACCTAAAAGAAAGGGAAAGAGCAGAGAAATTGCTGGAATTTGAAACCGAGTGGGAAATAAAAGGAAATATGACAGTTGAAAGCCCGTAAGTTTATGCTTGCATTTTATTGTCCTAGATTAGAAGAACATTAAGGCAGGCTCTTTGAATGGCTGTGTATGAATCTGAGAGAAACATACTGGAGCAATTTCTTTACATTCCTTTGTCCAGTAAGTCCCTAGACATGGACTTAAAATTATTTCTCTAACCGCAGTTTTTTTTTTGTCAATTTCTCAGTGCTCTTTAGGTACAAGTATTGCCTCTTCTCCAACCCAGATAATGTGAGGTTGGCCAAGACAAACCTGAGCTGGAGAGGACAGAGATATACAATCGATAGACCCTGTAGGACTTTGAGGAACTACCTACAAAACATGCATAACCTGAGCTGTCAAAAATGCACCTTTTGCACTGATTTGGCACAGAACTTTGCCACAATAAAATTGAGTGCTGGGTCTGTGCATCTGCAGCGATGTGATCTCAAGCCAATGAAAGGGCAGCTCACTCCCATACTGGGTCATTATGGACGGGAGATTCCTGCTTAAAAACAGATGGCACAAATGTTTCTCTCTGCCCAATTTAGCAATGAAAAATGAAAGTGCAGACATGATTCCCACCATTCTCATGTCAGAACAGAACATCAGATTAATGATTCCTTGATGATAGTCGTGCTGTGTGGGAAGATGGGGAAAAAGAAATGAAGTCATAGCTCATAGCTTGAAATGAAGACAGCTTATGTTTCAGGATGTGCTTATAAAAAGGTCAATATTCAATTTGCACAAAAAGGTGGCATCTGAGTTCAGAAAAGTCACAAACTGAAAAGGAACATGGGATTCTGTTATCCCTCAACATAGCAAAATTGTTGACTTTTTACATTTATTTTCAGCGTAACTTTAAAGCTGAACTTCTACATTAAAATGTGACGTGTTAATTCTTCTTAATAACTGTAGTGTAATGAAGAAGTCTGGGGTGAACCGTGTTGTTTGGAAGAGACCCAGACTGACCCACAATGGCCCTGTACGGAGGAGCACTGTCATCGACCAGATCCCCTTCCTGGCTGTAGCCCGAGCCCTAGGTAAACACAGTGCACTCTTATATCTGGCATTAATGTGCACAAAATTAGACTCTATATATTTAGAATAAATATTCATTATTCTTGAATATTGCCAATTTTCTTTACTCTTGAAAGGCGATCTCTGGAGCTATGATTTCTACAGTGGGGAGTTTGTGGTTTCCCCAGAGCCTGATACCACTGTGGTGACCCTCGACCCCAAGCGGCATCGCTACATCATCCTCGGCAGTGACGGACTGTGGAACATGATGCCACCCAAGGATGCTGTCAATATGTGCTACAGCCATGACAAAATGGTGGTATGTGTTCGTGCACAGAATTTCTTGTAAATATTGCTCATAGAAATTCTCACTAGAATACCTAGATTTGAGGTTTTCTGCCAAGGGTTGCACAGAACTTGAATGCTATTTTCTGCAATTCAATATGGCATGTGGGAAATTGGCAGCAGTGAAAGATTTGATTTCATTTAGAATGTCCATTTGAGATTAAAATATCTGATAAAAAGAAAACTTGATAAAAAGGATTTTTGTTAAAGTACAGCAAAATAATGTTGTCCACCAAAATCTAGCAAAATAGACACTATTGTTAGTGTTATTTTCACCATAATTTTGCAGCCACTGCTTGAGCCAAATGGGATGAGTTTTACAGGATTGTCATTCCAACATGGCTTTATCTACAACAAATTATCATTGTCTGTCTGCTGTTTGATTTCTCTGCCTGCTCCAAAGGGACCGAAGGGAATGTCCTGTGCCACTCGGTTGGGATGCACAGCCCTTTTGTTTTGGAAAGAGCGCATGCTTCGCGCAGACAACACAACAGTTATTGTCCTGGCCCTGCAGGAGCGTGGGGGGCTGCCTATTCCTATGCATCGAGATGAGATTGTTGTTGACATGGCAATGGGAATTGATCATGTTCCCTACCCAGGAACGCCTTACAACACATGTAAGGTTGTAAAGGTTAGTGCCGTCACTTTGTTGCAGCAGAGTGTTTCATCAGGATCAGCTGTAGAGCACAGTGAGAGATATTTTCCAAATGCAAAGTTGGTCACTGTTCAGTTTTACTTAAATTACCTCAAGACCACTCTTGATGGAACAATATGCCGAATTTTCTCGTAATTGGTTTGTTGCATGTTTTATATTTGTCCAGCATTTATTTGTAGTTGTTTTGTTTGACAGCTTTTACCAGTATGATGGAGATGTAGCCCAATTTCAGCAGCTCCTTAGCTGTTGACTCGAGGTCACGCCAGTGGTTTGCATTAGTGGACCACAAGTTTACCAAGTCACTTTTTTTTTTTTTTTTCGGGGCCAACAGGCGGAGGAGGAGGATGGCATGTTTTATGAAGAGGATGAGATATATGAAGAAGAACATGAGGAGTGGACATGCCTGGAGTGGTAGTGAGGTGACTGCTCAGCAAATAAAAATGTATCACAGTGTTAGTAACATGGCCAGCCAGTAAACTAACCCAAATTACTAATGAGTTGCATTACTGGACAGCGCCGGCCTCCTCTAATTGGAGTCGTGTCTGTTTGGGAAGGTGATCATTATTAACTGTAGCAATAGTAGTAGCAGTGATAATATTCCACTCCAAATGAAATTTTTTTTTTACCTGATTTAATTAATAGTTAACACAAGTGTCGGCGCTTCCTCCTTAGATGTTTGCCATTTTTTCTTTGTAATATCCCAAGTAATTTATCAGAGAAATAACTCTGAACGCACAATGACGTGTCACCAGTGGCAGTATAGGGAACTACTTGTCCAGTTGAAAATAATTTTATAATAAGCATTAGCTTAACGTTTGTTACTGCCTGGCCTAAGTGCATACAACTGGAGTGGTAGCAACACATTAAAATTATTCTTCATTTTAACACAGATCACTTACTCCACTGTTGCTTACCTTGCCATTCTTGACACATTGTGAGCCATTTAAATGACTGTTTTGATTGTTAAAGGTGCAGTGTGTAGTTTTGAGACTTTTAAAAATAACTTTTAAACTAAAGGAAGTTAAAAAAAATCAAATGATATTTACAAACATTTTTTATGATGTTTGCAAAAATATAAACAAACTATCCTCAGGCGCAAGTGGGCCCCCAGAATACTGGAAAAAATAGCAGTTGTTTTCTATTAGCGGGACCCGTAATTTTGTTTGCATGCATTTTTGCACACATACTATTAAATAAGCATCCTCTGTTTGACTTATAGTGTTTTAAAAGTGTTTTTTTCCCTTTTTAATATGTGTCAAAACTACATAGTGCACCCTTAAAACAAATGGTCAGACCACTGTCAACGTTCCCCAGCTGAGGGGAACATAAATGACGTGGGACTGAGAGACATTTGTGCTCTTTCCTAGAGCAGAGGTAGGGTCCCCATTGCATAAGAGTCTCATGATGTAAATGGGATTGGAATAGGTTTGATCCAGGTCCGTCCCATGGGTGTTACCCTGGCAACAGAGATATTGCAAAGGGAATATATTTAATTTTGCAAAGTTAATTAACACTGCCAATGAGACTACTCTAACCAGTTCCTTCTATAATCTGCACCCAGTGTTTTGCACTCACTCACTTTTTTTTTTTTTTTGTAAATAGCCGGGACATTATTTTTTGCACATTCCCTTCCTTTCATACATTTGATATTATCTGTACAGTTAGACAGAGTAACTGAAAACTGAAGAGGAGTATTT
>OMLB01004110.1:4544-17398 GCA_900302555.1 Myripristis jacobus
ATAATATGAGAGTAGGCAGGAAATGAGAAAACCTGAGCCTCTATTAATAGGGTGTGTAAAAATGGGTCTACAGGCGGCCACACAAATGTACAGGAGACGCACGCTTTTCACTTAGAGATGAAAATAATATAGATAACTAACTCTGCAGATGAAGGAAGCCTAAGTACAGAAAAGTGCACATGTTAATTGAACATGTCATAAATTATATAACAAATGCATGATTAAAAAACCCCTCATAATCACATTTAAACTCACTCATATTATAGGGCTGAGGGCTCAGCTATAATGTTGTATAGTGAGTGCAGTGCCAAACTGATGGCCGTGGACTATTCTAACTAAAATGGAAAAAGAAGCAAGACAAATATACCATATACATCATGCATTCCCATTCACATATCTTACTATTGAAATCATTGTTTGTGTATGTTTATGCAGCCTAAATTTGCTCTGCTCTCGTTCTGTTTTTAATTTGCAGCTTCTATTACCATTTGTTGCTGCAATGACCCAAATTCCCCATGGGGGTCATTAAAGTTTCATCTTAATTTATCTTAAATAGAATAAATAGCCTACTCTGGTAATACTCTGGCAAAAATAAAGATCCTTCATACAAAATTTAACTTAGGTGTAAGGATGACTTCATGTTATATGCAAACCTCTTAATAAGGTGTGTGTGCACCAATAAGGCTGACATCTTTATCATTTGAATCAGTTTTAAACTGTATTGCACTATGGGGGGAAAAATCCTAAAAACATAAAAACAGACTGTGCCTTTCCTGCTTTTAATGAGGCAGCAGTCCCCAGATAAGCTCTACATTGCACCATACATGCTTATATTCCATCTCAGATGAGCTACTGAACTAAGCCCAAAACACCTCATGAAGACTCTGCTGTTATGTTCATGTCATGTCAGACATAGTATAGGTACCAGCTGCTGATGGGAAAAAAAACATTCACACCAGCCACCTAGTGGTAATTATGAGGGAGATAATTGAGAATTATTTCAAGCTTGATAAACGTTGATATCTTTCACTTAGTGCTACAATTTGCATAAATGTACATGGATGGAGAGAATGGTTTCCTTTCTGGTCTGTCAGAAGATAATAAAATCAGTTGATTGTCAAATACCTTAATATAACAGCATGGAGAGCCACAGCAACTGATCTTACAAAAGCTGTTTTGGGCATTTCAAATGTGAACACTCCAGAGTCAGTGTGCTGAGATCTCAACTCTCTGTTTCTCCTGCTATCCTGGCATCCATCAACCCCCATTCCCTTCCTTTTCTTTCCATACCTGCTCTCAATACTCACCTGCACTACATCTGCAGTGGCTAAATAAAGCACATAGCACCGCACCCGACATTAAACCCAATAATATGTGAGTCTATACAAATACTGTACTGTTTATCAAAACCAGACAACCAAAATTCTATGATATACTCTGCATGCTAATCCCACAAAACTGTCCAGGCAGTTTGAGACCAGTTCTCTGTTATGGGCCCAGTGTGTCCCTGCTCTAAGTACCAGCATGGCCAGCTGTGCCCACAGAATTGCAGTGGCATCTACAAATTTGAAGAGTTTGCTCTGATGACCTGATCTTCGTTGCGTGCTGGTTTTGCAGCTGAGTGCAACACGGTCAGCACGACGATCAATGTCTTGAAGTCTGAGGCCAGGGTCTACTCCTGGGAACAAGTGTGCTATATCACCCAGGTGTGGGCCGAGCAGATGTAACATGTGGAAGACTTGATAAAGGTCAAGGTCACACTCATGAGTAATGGAAAAGAGATCTATCATCTTGTGGTGGTGATGAGAGACCTGAGCCACAATGTTCTCTAATTAACAGTCAGCCTTCATCCAAAACCTCATCTGTTGTCATGAGCTCTGATTGTGGCTGAAACAATGAGATCACCAATAGAACTGGCCAAAATGAGGTTTCAGTGCAGGCTGGCCAGCCTCAATCTCTGCTATAGGGTGAAGAGGTTAGAAACCCAGGAAGACTGAGCAGTCCTCAGAGTTCTTCACACTGTGAGAAGCTAGTTGAGATAATTCAGGCCCCTGGTTTCAGTGCTATCTAGGTGCCTGTGTTTTGATATATGTATTGGGCACAATAGCCTGGGTAGAGAACCTGGGCTAAACGGTGAACACAATGAAGGGACTACATTTCCCAGCATGTGTGGGAGCACCTGGCCAGCAGGAGCTGGAGGAAGATGCTAATAAAAATGACATCTGGGCTGCTCTGCTTGCTCTGGGGCCACCAGGACCCTGGGTGGACAAATTGATGGATGGATACTCCTGTCCTGACCTTACATGTAAGACATAAGGTCACTTCACATCCACAACAGTAACTATAAAGTGAACTATGTAATTATAAATAGATTTCACTCATGTCAGTTATAAACTGTAGAATGGGGGGTGGGTGACTCCATTGGGTCAAATGATAGAGTGCAGACCATGTATCTAAGTCCTTGTTGCAGTGGCCTGAGTTTGATTCAGTCCTGGTTCCTTTGCTGCATGTCATTCCCTTTCCCTTTGCCCCGTCTTTCCTGCCTCTCTCCACTCTATTTGTCTAATAAAGCAGATATGCCCCAAAATGATCTTAAAAAAATACATAGAATGTCTGTGTTCTCACTACAACAATAACTATAGAAACATCCAACATGCTAAATATATTTTTGGTTCTGCCTCAGGGTGATGTTTTTGGGATGCAGAGGCAACAATAAAACCTTTTTCAACCAATCAAATCATAGTTCGATGAAAGGGGGGTGGAGCATAGATCACTGCAGTGATGCTTCATCTGCTGAGGAACTGAGCACAGAACTCCAGAATGTTACAACTGTCCTTCTGTACTACTTTATGAAGTGAGTAAGACACAAGTAGGTAAGTAATCATCCTCCCTCCCTTTCGGTCTGAAAACTTGCACACTGAAAAAAACAACAATGTATTTGCAGCATGAGTACTTCAGCTACAACGCATCATTGTAGTCTATAGCTATCTTTAGAGTTACTGCTCCAGATGTGAATAAGCCTTTATCTCTTCATCCTGCTTCCTGTTGAAGAGCCAGCGTCTGTCTCTGAAGATGTCCTGGAAGATGTCCTCAAGCAGGAGAAAGTGAATAGGTAGAAATAACTGGAGCAAAGCATATAGTGTATGAAACGAACTGATAACTACAGAATTAGTAACCTCATGCACTAAGACATGAAAAGTGCAGCATCCTGTCTATGTATCTCCACACAAATTTGTGTTTCAGCAGAGACGATTACAATACACCTCAACTCAATTCTGAGCCACAACTCTAATAAATACATCAGTTACAAAAGAGACTTTTTAACTATAAATGATGACCATGGCATTTTCACATTTAATATATAGACCAAATAACATGCCGTCATATGCAAAGTCAAATACATTAGATCGGGTAGTCCCCACATTAATCGTCAAGCTAATGGATAAAAAGTAGGAGTAGGTCATCATTTTTTATAGTATTCCCTAAGCTTTTACAGAGCATCCAGTGGGAATTCATGAATGTCAGAGGAAAATCACCTTCACATTCAGCCTGTCATTTGTCCCTAACAGCTATTCTACACAAATCTATTTTTATATCTCTTCATCTCATTTAAAATGATTTTTGGAGGATGAAAGGAGGTTGTAAATCAATATACTATATAGACAGCTGGGACTGAAATATCATGTTTTTACATCACATTCCGTGTGGAGAGGAAAGGCTCATCTTGTTTCTCAAACGAGACTGCCTCATTTGAAATAAAACCAATTTGTTAAGTAAAGTTGAAGATGAAACGTAAGGAATCAAAAGTGACACACACTGTAGTGCCACTGCAGTGCAATCGTGGTAACTATTTGCTAATTTACTTTTCTAAAATAAACACTGTTGATAAAGCTAGAATGGCTGTTACTCCTGCCTGGCTCGGCTCCAGTAATCAGTTCATACTGATTATGAACTGACTGCCATATCTAAATAGGCTTGTAGTTGCACTGCGTCTGAAAGTGTCACAATATTGATTTTTTTTCCCTTTAAATGTGGCACAGAACTGATTGTTTTCTGATGGGTTTAAACAACAAAAAGCTGAATGGATTTGCTTTTTTCTGTTCTAACTTTGACCACATGAAGATTCAATACAAAATCTGATCCAGAGCCATGTGACATACATGTGACTCACATTTGAACACTTAATCTGAAATTTCTCAACAAGTAAATCTTTCATTATTCGCCTATCCTGAGACAACTGTGATCATTTTACACCATGGCAGCTTGGTTAAGCAGGCTATAGCATAAAGGACAACAAAAACAACAACAACAATGGGAAGAAAAACACATATAAATTTGACTGATTTTTAGGGAGACACCTCACTCAGTGAAAAATTGTAGGCACGCTGTACAGCTCCAATCAAACTTAAACTCCAGTGACCTGTTTTGTGTGAAATAGAAAGTGATTACTGAAAGCCATAAATATCAGCAGCTGGCCAACTAATCACTGACTCATTGGTAATTTTGATATCTTCCTAATTCATAATACAGATTTGAAGAGGATAAAGTGATAATCCCTTTTGTATCATAGAAAACAAATTTCCACAGATGACATAATGCATAATAATTGCTTAAAAATGGCATTTTAGGACCGCATAAAAATGGCTACAAGCTGAAATCTGACCAGCTGTGGAGTATGAACTCGCTGTATGTCTTTCTCACTATTGCATTACATTGTATAACATCCCACAGTCTCTTCAAACTGCCCATTTGGTGTGCCAGGAGCTCCTCGCTGTCACTTCCCAAGTGGCTATACCTGCTATTCAAATGGGATTTGCAAATGATACTCTGGGCATCTGAACAGGCTCAGAATAGCAGATGGGTGGGGCTAGCCACACAAGAAAAAGGAAGAAGATCCAGAAGGTTTACACTGGCTTTCTGAAAGCAAGCTGAGTATACTTATATCTTATATATCTGTGTAACTCATAAATTGTCTGAACTGCCTTGTCAATGTAAAATGATCCAATAAGCACCTCCGACATATAACTTTCAAAAGACCCAAAGAACATAGAAAGGAATGGGCCTTGATTAAGCCATAACAGGTTCTGGCTGTCAGTAGTAAAGCCACACCCATACCCACAGATGATGTAGGCAACCCTCAGGCTGATCAAGATGCATTATCCCTATCCGGATATTATCCAGATAGAAGATGCATTCAAGTGTAAACGGGATCCAGTTTTCATCATAATCATAACACAGTTCTAAAATGCATCCCCACTCCCAGAGTTTGTAGAAATCAGACCAGTGATGTGAGATTAACATTTATGTGGTAAGTCAATGGGTTTCCATTGAAACGCTCACATCCATTTCTTAAGGGATTTTAAATTAGCCATTATCAAACTGAATTGTTGATTGTAATGGTTTGAATATAACTCACCATTTTGATATTTCACATGTTGTCACCGTGGTTTCTCTGCTGTTTCCACTTGTTGACACATTTTGACAGGCCGTGACACCAAGAGGGAGATACTGAGTCTGCAAGAAAATCCCACATGTCCAACTAAATGTCAAAGCGAGGACATTCAGGTGAACAAGTTTCCTTGTTGCCAGTTCACATTTACAGCAAGTCCATTTTGACATGACTGACTTATGGTCTTTCAAAGTCAGCAGTTTTGACATTTAATTATAGTGTCCCTATCAGATCAGTCAGTGTAATGTTTTTTAAGCTTTTGAAGCCCATGAATGAGCTTTTGGGGCTATTTTAAAATGTTTATTTAACATTAATAATTAATACTGAATTAACAATTTTAACTAATTTTAAATAAATAAATAAATACATATCTCCTGCCTCAATACATGCACACTCAGCTGTGTCCATTCATTTCATTAGGTGAGTCAACAGTCAGATAATAACCCATGTCAATATTTTGTACAAGCTGGAATTACATTCAATATTTTTACCACCATTAAAAGACAGTATATACATCTGTGCAACTGGTTAAGTGGCCAGAGAGTGAAAACAGTCTCAGAGGCACAATCATACATCATTCAATAGCAAGAAATCCTGCAACGTACAACATGGTGAAGAGAGAAGAAAAAACATAAGCTCATAATTCAATATCAGTATATAGTAAGGTGTTGTAAGGTAGATGTTAACACCTTTGCTAATCCACAGTACATTACTATGGCCATCTATTTTTCCATATACCTCCCCAGTGGCTTCGTTAGGTGTTTCAATGTCAGACCCAAATGATTCTTTCATTTGGAAAAAGTTGGCATTTTAATGTAGCAGAGTGGAGCTTTACTTCAGCAACAGGGGAACATAAGAAAGTAGTGAACAAAAGACCAATACAAGGGTTGTGTCTAGATTTGAACCATAGGTTTGTGAAACTCTCCTACACCCTCACACATATTTGATTCAGGACCGTAATGCTTTACTCCGCCCTAACCTTAACCATAACCTTTAGCCTAAATGGCCGAAACACTTGTGGTTTGTGGTGACACTACTGATAAGATTCCCCTTGCTTAAAACCTGTGTCAAATAGGAGCAGCTCAAAAAGATAACCAAAACCAACCAGTAGCCACTAAATCTAGCTCACATAGACTAAAACATCAAAGTTTCGAAACACCATTGTTTGATTTCTCCATCAAATCTGTCAATTTATGTCTTGCATAAGCTGCCATTTTGTTCTAAATTAGACCCTAACCAATCCTAACCCTAATCTTAACTATTTTAAAAATGATTAAAATAATACATTAGACCCTAACCAAAATCTGACCCTAACCTTAACCAAACTTAGACCCAAAATTATTTTTAAACTAGGCCCATACCAACTCAAACCCTAACCTTAACTATTTCAGAGTAGAATTAAATAAGACATTGGAACCTAACTATAAGCTGACCCTAACCTTAACCAAACTCAGACCCTTATTATAAGGCAAGGGTCACAGGGTTTTGTGATCCACACAGAACCCCCACCACAGGCCCTATCTTCCTAATAACCCCATAACAACTATTGACAATACATGTCGCTTATCTGACAGGACAAAGGGCCCCAGTTTGTTGCAACACCTTAAGACTAAGGAGACAAGGGAACTAAGGGGACAAACCCTAACCGCATTTGTGAGAGTTTGAACTTTGATTTGCAAGAGTTAGCCCAATTCCATCTCTAAGTGAATGGTGTGTGTGAATTTTTGGCAGTGCAGAATTCTAGGCAATAAGTTCTGTAATGTTTGTACTGTACTGGGAAAGAGGAAAATACACACACATAGGAGCAATCTTAACTAAAAATCATCACATCACATCAATTAACACTACTAACTTGATAGTGTTAACTGGTATAGAGTTAATAATAAATGGCTTTTGTACGTAAATCTGTCAGCTGTGTATATGTGTATTGTGATGCCTATCATGACCTCTGTATTTCATAATAAGGTTGTTGGCAATACAGTGATTCACTAGGCTAAGCCCCTGATGTCTTCAGATCGTAGCAACGCCCCTGTACCTCCCATCCTTTAACCACAATTTTCTACATTCCATTTGATGTAACACTTTCTAGGAGCAGATATCACTTTTTTCAAATGCTGACCATCTCCATTTAGGACAAAACTCAAATATAGCTTCCTAATGTTGCAAGAGATTATTCACATTTTTCTCTATTTGATGCAACACCTAGGTGAATTCTGCTGGAACATGAAAAGAATAATGAGGAGATAAGGCCTCAGCACAGGCCGATAACCAGGTGAGGGATTATCTGAGGAGGGAGGTCAGTTCCTCCGCTGCCCTATGCCTCATATTGCTGGACGTCACCTTTGGTCTGATGCTGATGGAGGAATGCTGAGGCCAGCCGGACGCTTGGTAACGTGTTGGATAGTGGCAGGAGAAACAGCAAAGAGGAAGGCAAGAGCACAGAGCCTGTGCAGCAAAGCAGGGGACCCCTTCTGAAATAGGTCATGTAATAAAACAGAGTAACCAGTCTTAAAATGACACTGCATTGTTCTGAAAAATAACTGGTGTGTGAATGTGTGTGTGTGTGTGAGAGAGAGAGAGAGGGAGAGGGAGAAGAGGGAGAGGGAGAGAGCGGGAGAGAGAAAACCAGGAAAATGAAGTGTATCTTGCTTGTGCCCTTATGCAGCTCCATAGTAAATTCATGATATTTTTCAGATGGATTCTAAAATATGCAAAGCGCATGTATCAACAGAAATGTTCAAACAGATCAAATTTTAAATATTACAGGGATGTAATATTGCTTTCACATGGATGATACATAAATTTTACACTAATAGGAGCTAAAACTGGCATAAAGTATATGCTAATGTTGCAGGAGGCTGGGGGGGGGGGTTGTTCCAGGAGACCCTGGGTTTGCTCCAGGAGGCCTTGAGGTTGTTCCACTGTGCTTTGGGGTCATTCAATGGAGCTTTGAGGTCATTCAAGGGGACCTTGAAGTTGTTCCAGGGGTCTTGATGGAATTTCATGGGTCTTGGAGTTCCAAGGGTTTTGGGAAAAAACACCAGAAACTTCCAGGAGGCCTTGAGGTCATTTCAGGCACATTAAAGTGATTCTTTGAGTTTGCTGAGGTTCCAGAGTACTTTGAAGGTGTTCCAGGGATCATTGAGAAGGTTCCAGGGGTTTCTTAAGAGGTTCCATGGGGCCTAAATTGCAACCGAATTCACTAGAAATGATTGCAAAATGTATGAGAATGATCAATCTAATCATAGGTTTCACTTTACCCACGATTGCTTTCCCATGTGCAGTTCTGCAAGTCAGCACTTAATCAAACAGCCAAAAAGAGGCATTTTGTGGGACTAAATTTTGAATATGGCTCTGTAGCTGTCTATTTGTGCAATCAGATTTAGGGAATCAGCTTCTTGCTTTCAATGTCAGGGTACTGTGGTTGTCACATGAATATGTCTGTCGCATGCTGTTCAAAGGCGGCACAAATGAAGGGCCTCATGTGAGAAATGAAGGGCCTGATGTGGGAGAAGTAGGTGGATGAACTCAGACACCCGCTGCAGAGAGAGTCCCACTCAGCTCTACTGACTGGAAGTGAAGTGGATGATGGATAAAAGCATCAGAGGCTGTAAAGATGCTGTCATGATCCATTTTTGACCATCTCACTCAATCTAATAAATACAGTGAGCCAGATCAAACAGAGGGGGTTGAATGAAAGAGAGAGAAGCTGTTTTATTAAGTGTTTTAGTGCACAGTAGGCCTCTTGTTTCCAAATGCCCAAACTCAACCCTCACCATGATTTCCTCAGAGAATTATTTTATTTAGTATGTTTTTTTTTCTTACTCTTTTGTATTTTCTATAAGTAAGTAATTAGTCCATCCATTTATTTTATTGCTTGTGATATCTATATTCTTCTAAGATGTATTATAGGATTAGTATTTTATCTTGTTTTTAAAAGCTGATAACCAGAGAAGCTCTACAGATGGAGCAAGCCGTGTGAACAGTTTGTGTGGCTGCAGTGTGTGTGCCACGAGAGTCTGAGTTATGTGTTTCGTGTAAGGATAATTTAAAGAGTTGAACCACAAAATGAGGAGTTTCCCTCAAAATGGCACACCCACCTCTTCAAAGCTGTGGTACCTCCTCCTTCCAACATTAGGAAGTGCTATAGAAATGCAGTCCAGCTACCATATACCATTTTGAAAACATTACACAGCACAGAATTAAAAGAAATTACCGTACTTATTTTCTTAATTAGTAAGTAACGTTGCTCCATGGTTGACAAAATGACTGGATTTTATAGATACTGAACAGTGTATTCAGTATTAATAAAAGTGTATTATTATGGCCCCCAGAAAACTGTAATTATCTCAACAAAGCCTATAATATTCCTGTAGGTGCTTAAACTGGGCTCATACTGGGCCTTTTCTCTAATGGTAGGTTTGCAGCCTACAGTAGTGGCAGGATCTATTAAAGCTTGTCTTTGATATTTGCAGCGCAGGCCTGCAGTATCCTAACATCATCAGAGGGCAGTAATAAGAAAGTGTTTTTTTTTGTGACAGCCACAGCTTTGGATAAGGCCTTGACAGATTACATAATAACAGAATGTGAATGTGCAGCAGGCTGTGTGAGTGTGTGGTGGAGACTGCAGCTGTCCTGCCAGCACTCAGAGAGCATGCAAAAATGAAGAGACCTCACTCTGCCACCAGTTCCAGGTACCACAAACTCATTCACTCTCAATGGAAAGTTGTGAGGTATAGCCAGCCTTTTCTCTCAAAGCTAATGAAAATGTGATCCAATGTGTGAATGTAATTTTTACAACACATCTGCATGCTGAGACACTTGTTTATGGACATACATTAGTATGTGCAGAAAATTTTGCCCAACGCATGCTGGGACAGGCCCAGACACCTGTGGCCCTGCATGGGAATAAGTGGGTATGGAAAATAGATGAATATATCAGTATATTCCAATACTAGAATAACACCTGTATGAAGCACTTCTAGACCCCTAGGAGAATATTTGAATAATTCAGCCTTGAAGTAGTAACTTCAGGGTACAAATCACTAAAATGAGGACACACATTAAGTAAATCAGGGGCACAAATTACTAATTCAAATTACTTAATTGTATATTTCCTCCCACAGTGCACGCATTGCTGCACCATTTGGATTTAATACAACTTTATTTTGATCTTGGGCTGAAATTCGAAGATATACTGTGGGTTCTGGCTTTAAAACACAACACTGCATTGTCTTTAAAATCCTTGAAATGTATTTTGCAGAAGAAACAAATTGTTTCATCATAACTTTGATGAAATAGTTTTTACTCATATTTCAGTTCAAGCTGTATTAAAATAAAGCTGTATTAAGTCCAAACAGTGCATGAATCCCTGTAGTACAGGAGGAAATGCACAACTAAATGATTTGTAGTCTCAAATGAGTAATTTGCACCCTTAAATTAGTAATTTGTGCACTAAAATTAGTTTGTACCCTTGAGTTACTAATTCAAGGGTATGAATTACTTTTTTTCGGGTACAAATTATTGAAATACTCTCAAGGGGGCCTAGGGGGGCTCCATACACCTTGCATATATGCTATAAATGTGTATTATTTTTCATTTTAAAAACTGTATTGCTACAATCACTATTTATTCTTTTTCATATCTGATTTTTATTTTATTCAATTTCTGCTGTGGCCTCTTGCATAGCTACTACTACAACAACCAATTTCCCCAAGAGATCAATACAATTTCATCCAGTAAATTATGTTTAGTTTCCCTTCATTATCTCTAGCACTGCAATTTGCAACTTCAGATTCACTATGTTTCAGCGTTTTTAACTGGCTGACCAAGTAATCCCATCAAGTAATGAGGGCAAGAATTAAGTAGTTTTAAGGGATAAGTAAGTAAGTAAGTAAGGGATATGTGAGGGATGTTTTTTTTCCACGGAAAAAACTTATATGTACTATTTCTATTATCATAAAGGAGTATGAGGCATGAGTATAAAGTTGGAGAGATGTCCCTACTCCACACCACTTCTTGGTCTATGAATAACTAGGCTACAATAATCAGTATAAAATACTTTTATTGTAGGGCTGTATTGAAGGCAGGCTGATTTCCAGGATTTTAACAAATACTATAGCTGTGCGGTCAGGCACAATGAGACACTCAAAGAATCCAATCCAACTGTGATTTATTTACTTCTTTTCTTTAGTTTGGCAGGTGCATCAAAGGATTGGAGGCTGACAACAATCAGTGCTGGTTTATCTAAACAAAACAGAGAAACTATTTTCTGATCCTCCTATTCTCAGCTCCTCCTCTGTGCCTGCTCTTCACAACAATCCGACTGAAAACGTGTCAAAAATATGACTGGACTATTTAATTTTTTTCTACACCTATTTCAAAATCACACGCGACTCCTCTCTTGGTAACATGTATCGCTGTTTTGAATACCAGCCACATTCTATTTGGAGTGTGTCTGGTTATCTGCGCCGGGCCAGTTATTCGCTGCCGAGTGACTCCTCTTGTCAGTAGACAATCCTCGCTGCCACCACGTCCCTCTCCTTGGAATGTCGCCTTTTGACCCGTGCTGAACTATGAACTTCGCGCGCTGTCAGCACTTTTGACCCTATTTAAACAGCCGGCGCCTCCGCTTCATTCTCTTCTCGGTGGAGAAAGCAGAGCGGTCCGATAACTAAACAACAACAACAACAACTACAACAACAACCGACAAGATGACCACCACCGCTCAGCCCATATTCTCCAAGGGAGAGGACTGCAAAGCCGACTGGCACGACGCGACCGCCGGCTACAACTCTACAGACACCCACCTGGAGATCATGGGCAAGCCCGTGATGGAGCGCTGGGAGACCCCGTACATGCACTCCCTGGCGACCGTAGCGTCCTCGAAAGGTAACGTCCAGGAAGCCGCTGGCGACGTACCCGTTATCGGACAATTCGGGAATAAACCTCGAAGTGCATTGTAGCGAATACCGCATTTATGTCCATAAAGCTCAAAATTGTCCAACTTTTGTCCATCTCACCCAACCTTTCGCACGTACTTTGACGTACTTACATGCAAAAGACGATGAATGAATGTTCAGTAGGGCACTCATTTCTCCTTCCTTGGCGTCCGATAATGGACATCAGCGTCATTACGGCTGACTAAAGAGCGACTTTGGGATGGTGACAGCGCATTAGGCATGCATGTTTTGTGCTACAATAACGCATGCAACAAAACGTAAACAAACTTTATCCCAGCACGTGTGATAGTAATAAATAGCAGTGCACTTTGTCTTACGTTGCATGCACGTTGGAGCTATAGACGGTCACCTCGTCATCTTAAGTATGAATGGGAACAAGGTGTGAGCAGGGACGATATGTTAGTTTAGCTCGTAGGACTTTTTGTTACAATCCCTAAGAATTA
>OMLB01004111.1:14096-27041 GCA_900302555.1 Myripristis jacobus
GTGTGTGTGTGTGTGTGTGTGTGTGTGTGTGTGTGTGTGTGTGTGTGTGTGAGTGTGTGTGTGTGTGTGTGTATTATGAGTGTGGTTTGGTTGCCAGCTCACTATTCAACCTGCCTCACACTAGGATTTCTTTTCTACATGCATATTTATGGCATTTTTTCTTGACATAACCAAACACAACATATGCTGCTAGGTGGAGACTCTGGATCACAAGTGTCTTTGCCACTGAGCTGCATGAAGCTGCATCAGACACACAACACAAAACAGAGGACACAGAGCAGACAACATAAAACAGAGCAGGGATCAGAGCACAGAGGACAGAGGGAAGATGGGAGGGAGACGGGATGTGAGCCGGATTCAGAGCCACCATGTTGTGAGTTCATGGTTTCCCTCTCATCCTAACTTCATTCTAACATGAAGGCAAACGGGTTCTTTTCACACAGACAGATCCATATTATGTCTGATTCAGTTCAGGCAGCTTGTAGTTCACACCTGGGAATTACCACATCCCTGCTCTCTATGCAAATATTTACTACATGATTTAAGTTCCTGTGCCCTTAACTCAAAATCAAAACAATTCAGGCAAATCAGGGGCACATCTAGAGAAATATTCATGGGCGGGCTAACAGGTGGAATGGAAATTTTACAGCATGTTAGATAGACAGATAGATGTTTAATGTTGGAAATTTTTAATTATCTGACGGGTAATACTTAACAATACTGCTCAATAATAAATCTGTAATTGTACAAGGAGGAAGCAGGAAAAAATTAATAGCACTAGATCAACACTTCAGTCACTGCTACAGCATTTCTGTTAACAAGGTCAGCCACTAGGTGATAGCAAACTAATGACTGAGTAGTTGACTATTAACTAATCAATAGTTAATGGATCTTAATGACACAGATGATGCTTCAATGATTGTGGGTTGTTTAGACTCACTGCTGCTGCTCTGGCATGCTGGCAAAACAACTAGTCCTTTGTGAACAATATTAACATGATCAAATTATCAGATAGTACTGAAGTTAATAGTCTGTTCAATTCAAATGTTATCTTGCACACTGAAAAACAAACATGACACAAAGAAAACAAGAAGTAAACAGTGCAAGGAGAGGCTGAAAGCCCACTTGGACTATATTTAAGACTTTAATATTTAATAAAATATTAATGTGTTCTAGAGCGCTCTTCATTTGCCACTGCTTCATCCTCACAAATTACCTGCCAATTATGGAATGGCATTATAGAGTGCTATGTTTCCATCTGCTAATGTGCTCTCTAATAAGCTGAAGATAGAAGGAAACTCTATCTGGAGCTGCTTTCTGGTTTATTACTAACTATGAAATACAGTTAAACGGCTGCAAACCATTTTCTTTTTCAATTAAACTGCAGTTTTTAAATCCTGACTGAAATTCTAATGCAGTGATCCAATTTACACTTGAATTGTCTTGTATTACAGTGCACATTCTCTAATAATCCGTTTATGCAAACAAGACGGCCACCCCTCGTTTCATTTTCATGGAGCCGGAAAGTGAGGGTCATTTAATTTCAACATGCCTCAAATGATTTGTGTTTTCAGTCTCAATGTGAAGAGAGAGAGGAGGTGAGATGGAGGGAGAGGAAGAGGTGTGACTCTTGTTTCACACACTGGGTTTTTAATCAGAGTTGAACCGATTAGCCGATTAATTGATAAATTTACTGATGGAAAATTAATTGATGGTAATTTGGATAACTAACTAAGTGATTCAATCATTTGTCCAGTAAAAATGCCCAGTGTTTAATTTACTCTGTTCATATTTGGGTTTCTGATCATTTCCTATGAGACAACAATTTTGACTCTTTATAGACTAAATAATCAATCAATTCATAAAAAAGTATTTGCTATAGAAAATAATCATTAGTTGCAGTGAGTGTATGCCTTGTCATGTAGTACATTTATATGCACAAAAGAAATCAGATTATTTTGAGTAATCAGGTTATGGCAGCAAATCAGGTAATGCATTTATATACAAATTATAAATTCTCAGACACTGAAAATTCTGTTCATCACCATCACCATCACCCTGCCCCACTGCTCTGGGGGCCCTGCCACCTTTAATCCCTCTCAGCCAGTTGTCTTGTCTGCATTGGGGAACATAGTCAGGCACATAAAACTCACCACCACCCCCATGATGTTGTGCCCTCCCATCTCATAAAGCAAACTTTTGATGTAACTGGCCCCAGCGTTCAAGTTACAATTAATTCTTGCCATCTTAGATCTTCGTGCCGCCTTTGATACTGTGGATTCTGACATCCTGTTGGCACGTCTCAAACGGTAGGTCGGTATTAAAGATACAGCACTGACCTGGTTTAAATCCAGTCTTAAAGATAGGACTTTCTCAGTGGCTTTAGGGTAGTTTTCCTCCTCATGTGCTCCAGTCACCCATGGAGTCCCCCAGGGATCCATCCTGGGGCCATTGCTTTTCTGTTACCTCTCGGTGATGTATAACATATCCTGTCACTTTTACACTGATGATTCACAGCTGTACCTCCCACTAAAATCTAGGGATTCCTTCCAGCCTCTCCTAGACTGTCTTGAGGACATTAAAGGCTGGGTGGCAAATGTTTAGTAATTATCTTTTGTTCAGTGTGTTACCTTTGATTCCAAGTTCCAACAATTCTGTTGTTAAAAATAGTTCCTACTTGTTAAAAATTATCTCCAAACTCAAGTGTGTCCATCCATGACATGGAAAAAGTTATTCATGCGTTTATTACGTCACGGCTGGATTCCTGCAGTTCCCTTTACCTTGGCCTTCCCCAGTCTTCATTATCTGGCCGGCGGAGGGTCCAAAAAGCAGCTGCAAGGTTGTTGATTTGTGCTAAAAAGTACTGAACACATCACCCCAGTCCCAGCCTCTCTTCACTGGCTTCCTGTCCATTTTAGGATCCAGTTTAAAATCTTGTTGATTGCACTCAAGACTCTTAATGGTCAGGCCTCCGTTACATTACAGACCTAATTCATGTTTGTTTAATCTGGTGTTATTCTTTTGTTTTCTGTTTTACTCAACCAACACGTACCTTATATTAGTGCAACCACACACCTCCAAACATCACTGATACTGACGTCCACACCTCATTGCATTTATACTTTTGATATTTACTTTAATAATGTTTTTTCATTTCCCTATATTTTCATCAAAGCAAGCATTGACAAACAATAATCATGCATTCTTCATTGGACAGGAATGAACGAACAGGACATTTTTACTCTTCTGAGCATGTACTGTGTGTATTTATTGTGTTTATCATGTCAGTTTCCTCATCCAAAACCTGTTCTGAGGCTATAGATGGTGCAATAATCAGGTTTCTCCAGGAGAAATCTAGCTGCCTTATGACGATTTCTCTTAATCCCTCTAATCTGATTATGGGAATCGGCGTCCTCATTTACATGGCACTTGAGAAAATGGATATCTGCTGCATGAGGGAGGAAAAACCAATTATCAAAACGTAAATGCAGTAATTGGTTGGGTTGATTCCTGTAAACTGCCATGAAGTGCCCTTAAAAAACATACCAAATTCATACATGATCACTGTTTGTATGTGTTTTGAATCAAAGTGTCAGCTAAACACTGATGGACAGCGACCTGGGTATGACCTAATAGCATTGCAATTCATAAGAAAAACTGCTATTTGTGTCATCGCCTGTTTAATAAACAAATGACGAGGTTTGCCAACAGAGCTTGTGAAAGATATTTTTTTCTTACAGGCCCTGACACGTTGTGATGATGAACAGGTGGGCCTTTGGGTGGAAAAGGTTGAGAGTCTCTGAATAATGATTGCATTTTGTCAACACTTTTCTGCTGTGTGTGTTTTGTCAATAAAATTTTGATTTTTGCCTGTTGTTGTTTTGTTTTGTTTGTTCGGCCATTACTGCTATGTTAAAGCCTCTCTCTCATCTCAACCCCCTGTCAGATAAATTATTAGTGTTGTTGTGCTGCAGGGCAGTGGAAATCAGACATGTTGCTGCTCCATTAATTGTGCAGTATATTTGATAAATAATCCATATGTGTTACAATATGTGTTAAATTTTCAAGTGGATTTTTATTTTTAAAGAGGTCTTTCTTTCTTTCCTCCAGAGTCTGAGCCACAAAGAGCAACAGGAGACATTCACCTGAAGCCACACGGTTCACCTCTCTCCTTCTATTACCACTTGGTCATCACCTTGATCCCTACCTCCTTCCCTTGGTCTGTTCCTTCTCATTCCCTGAATCCTTACAACCTCCTTTAATTCTTACCTCTTTCTAATCTGTCGCTGTTTCTTACTGTCCCTACCTCATTCTCTTGGTCTCTTCTTCCTTCTATAAATCGTTATTCCCTTACCTTGAGTCCTACCTCCTTCCCTTAATCCCTAAAAACTTCCCTCATTGCCCATTGCCTCTCCTCATTCCCCACCTCCTTCCCTTCATTTTTCCTTCCCTTGGTCCTTACATCTTTCGCTTTGTTCTTCTCCCTTTCATTGACACCTACCTCCTACAGCCTTCTGCTTCCCCACATACACGCTGTATATTTGTAGATGTATTGATGCATATTTTCACAATGTTTGATGCATATTCTGACCATGTTTAATTCATACTCTGCTATTGATGTCATGCATTGCGTGTTTAGACAAGGTATTTTTCTACATCTCTCTCTGAAACACTGATACAGGCCATGGACTCTCCAAATGATGAAAATGTAATGTAGACATGAATCTGTCTGTTTAACTGAAGTTTTAATGTCTTCATGTATTGTTTATGTCGCTTCATTTTCTCTCCTGCATGTGCAGTCGTTGTTGTCGGCTGTAAAACTGGGTTGTAATTTGTTGTTGCAGTTTAAAAGGGCTTGGCATCACATATTCATGAAAAAAGAAGTCTCATGACTACAGATTGTGTTACGGCTCCAGTGTCTTTGCCTTTGGTCCTGTGTGGGCTTGTTTGTTTAATCTGGCGTTATTCTTTTGTTTTCTGTTTTACTCAACCAACACGTACCTTATATTAGTGCAACCACACACCTCCAAACATCACTGATACTGACGTCCACACCTCATTGCATTTATACTTTTGATATTTACTTTAATAAATTTGAGTGTATTATCGTTAAGCTTGGCGTGCATCGCCCTCTCTTTGTTGTGGCCTTTTAGCCGGTAATAACAAAAAGGGGGCTCGTCCGATTGGAAGCAATTCAGGAATTTTGTTTGTTTGGCTTTGAGAAAAATTGATATTTTGGAAAACTATGGTAGGTTTTTGAATTTGGGTTTAGTTGAGCGCTTTGTCTGTAGAATTGTTTGATTGGTCTGTGCACGCAATGGAGCCAATTTGCTTGCATACGCAATTGCAGTCATTACATGAGGATTCCCTTTGGCCGTGTTACCTATTAAACCTTTTATGGAAAGTTTGCCTTATATTTTAAGTTTGTTGCGCCCTGGGGGACGCACTTGAAGCGTGCAGTTTGGGAATGGGTTTTTCTACGTTATGTTTGGAGAGTTTTGTCTGGTGTTTTGGAGCTGTGAATCTTGGCTGGGGCATGAGAAGGTAAGTGTTGATTCACCTGTGTGTGCATAGACTGTGGGAGTGATTCCTCTGGTAGGTTTTAAGGACGTCTCCCCTTTGGGTTCCATCTGGGAGGTGTGTAGTATTGGGATACAGTGGATAGAGCTCCCTTATTCCCTTTTCCCCTAAATTTGCTCGGGAGCACATCCGTGGATGTTGAGGGGGTTTCTGGTTGCTTTCTCGGTCCAGCAGGCTTTAAGTGCGTAAGTACCTGCCGCTACGCCCCAAGAAGACTAGGGGGGAGTTATGTAGTCAGATTTTTGGTTAGGTAGTCAGATAGAGGGGAAGCTCTATTATAGGGCAGTTGGCCTCTTGTATGCACACTTGTGGGTCTTTACACGTGTTAGCCCTGTTGCCCATTGTAACATCTCCTTTTCAAGCTAAGTTTTCTGGTCCATATTCCATTGAACAGGTGGTGTCGGATCAAAATTATTTGATTGCTACTCCCAACTGTAGAGCCTCTACTCAACTTTGCCATGCTAAGTTACTGATACCATGCTGTGAACATCAGCCAGTACATGAGGAAGCGCGGTTGCCAGATGATCATCCAGTATGTGTGTCTGTGTCCCCTCATAGTGAGACACAGCAGGAGGGAGACGACTCATCAGGCACTGAAGCAGTTTTATACAGTCGCCTTAAAAATTTGGGGTGTATGTTGGGTCATTTGCAGAGTTCAAAGTGCGGTCAACTTGCTGACTTGATTAAACAGTACCCATGCTTGTTTAGTGATACATCCACGCACACACATTTAATTGAGCATGATGTAGACATTGTGATTCTAAACCAATTAGGCAGAGATTTTATCATGTTCATCCAGAGAAACTGAAACATCTTGATCTTGGTCTTGGTGCAGAGGTCAAGTATATGATGGACAGTGGTATTGCAGAGCCCTCCGTTTCCAGTTGCGCATCCCCTTGCTTACTGGTGCCTAAGGTGGATTTTGTTCTTATCTCCACAAGGTGAATGCTGTCACAAAACTGCTCTCTTCCATTTCCACGAATGGAAAATTGTTTGGTCAAGTGGGATCGGCTAGGTTAGTCAGTAAGCTTGATCTGCTGGAGGGTTACTGGCAAGTCCATTTATCCACAAGAGTGAAAGAGATTGCTGCGTTTATTACACCGAACGGGCTGTATTCGTGTAGTGTAATGCTTTTTGGTTAGCGGAATGCACCGGCAACCTTTCAGTGTCTGAATATGGTTGTTGGGGATCTAGAGGATTGTTCTGTATACTTGGATGATGTGGTCATCTCTTCAGGTGAATGAGACATCCACCTTGATTGGATTAGAAAACTGTTGAATCGCTTGGCTCAAGCTCATTTAATTGTTAACCTGGCAAAGTGATAGTTTACGAAGGGCACAGTTACCTACTTGGGTTGTGTGGCAGGTCAAGGTAAAGTGTGCCCAATCCGTGCAAAGGTGCAGGCTATTGATGTTGTTTCTGCAAGAATTTCTTAACAGTAGTTGCACCCCTAACTGACCAATTGAAAGCTAAAGACAATTTTGCATGGTCCCCTGAATGCCAGACAGCTGGAGAGTGTGAAAGCCCAGATCTGTAATGTTCCCATTTTGGCTGTTCCCCAGTGGGACAGACCTCTTAATGTGAGTTATGTGGGGGCGGGTGCAGTTTTGTTACAGTCTGATTTGGGGGTTGATGAGCCAGTTTGTTTGTTTGAATTATTCAGTTATTGAAAAGGAAACACAAGCTTTAATTTGGGCTTTACAACATTTCAGTGTATATGTCTGTGCCATGCCTGTGGTGGCCTTTACAGATCACAACCCGTTGACCTTTCTCAGTTCTCTCCAGTGCCCTGATCAGAGGCTTATATGCTGGGCTCTGCTGCTTCAGTCCTGCATCTTGGACATTCATCATATCAAGGGGTGGGACAAGGTGGCGGCAGACACATTCCTTCCTACTGTAGAAAGGGTGCTAGGGTTCCCTTTGGGACCCTGTCTTAATGGGGGAGTGGAGTGTTACAGCTCCAGGGTCTTTGCCTTTGGTCCTGTGTGGGTGTGTTGTGTTGCAGGTCCTGGGAAAGGTGGAGCTGAGGTGCCAAGTGGGAACTGGGAACACCTGGCCAGTGTCCCAGTAGCCCATTTAAGCCTGCCAGCCCTGACTCCATCCCCCTCGCCTTCTTCCCACAAACCCAGCTTGTTTTTTTTTGTTTTTTGGGTTGTTTTTTTTTGGTGCTATTCTTTTGCTTTCTGTTTTACTCAACCAACATGCACCTTATATTAGCAACCACACACCTCCAAACATCACTGATACTGACCTCCACAACTCATTGCATTTATATTTTTGATATTTACTTAAATAAATTTGAGTTTATTATCATTAAGCTTGGCGTGCGTCTCCCTCTCTTTGTTGTGGCCTTTGAGCTGCTCATAACAACTCTAACAGTTTTAATGCATAATTCAGAAATCCCTGTGCACAGAGTTTGCAGTCAGATGATGATCGGTCACAGGAACAGCTCAGTGAAAACAAAACTTAACCACCACACCCTGAAATAACTTTACTGTAACTTCACTGGGAGCAGACGTGTTTAGCCTGTTGCTATCTCAGGTACATTCAACAAAGTTGAGTATTCACGGGTGCGATAAATACAGTACATAGGTCACATGACCAACCATCACAATTTTCATTTTTTTGTGTTTCAACTTTTTTTTTCAAAGTTGAGTCACATTACAAAAAACAATGACAGTATTGCACAACACTGCATATTTTTATTACTTACTTGGATTAGTTGGACAGGTTCTCACAATCGTGTCTGCCTCCCAAACTGGACGGGAACTATTGCTAAACTCTTACACTTACCAGGAGAAGGGAAAATATGGAGGCACTGTCTGCGTGTATACCCTACTCCAGTGCTCGGACTAGGAAAAACTAGCATAGGAGTTGGCACTCAGTTGTGATATAAAACAGGTTTTTTAGAAGTTGTGAATCACTGCAGCCAAATGAGGGCCTTGATCATGCAGTCATAACTGTGTCAGCACAGAATATATCAAAGTCAAAGTCAGCTTTATTGTCAATTCTACTGTATGTACAGGACATACAGAGGATTGAAATTGCCTTTCTCTCAGACCCTCGGTGCAGACAATAAACATTTAAGACATAAATAAACATTATCTACAAAAAAAGGAAAAAATATATGTATATAAATAGGGGCATGTAAAAAACTCAACTAAGAAGAAAGTTATACATTAAAAAGTAGAAAGGCAATATCAGGCTGATAGGCCCAGTAGAATGCAAGATTAGCTGTGGACAGATGCATGCTCTCAGATACATAGAACCAAACACATGATCCCCTCCAGGCTGCCACCTGATGGAGATTTAAAAAGCATCTTAATCGCTTTTCTGTTGCAGCCCGACTTTCTGGTTTAGGCAAGCAAGACGGATGCTTTTACTTCACTTTATTTTTACTTGACAGCGTCGCCCAGAGCAGCTTTAATAACGTGTGGTACTCTCAAGATGGTTCTCACTTGGTATAAAAAGGTGCCTGTACAAGCAGTATATCCACCAAAACAATCAGCTTGATCAAAAAGGTGTTGCATTTATGTTAAATCAGTGTTACTTTCATCAACGATTATGATGACGAAATATTTACATCAACGACCCTTTTTTTCATGACGAAGACGGGATGATGACAAGCTAAAAATAGCTCTTTCATGACGGAAACATAACGAGACGTGTGTGTATTTTTGTCATGACGAGACGAAACGGGACGAAAATGTTAGTAGGTGGTGTAGTGGACTTTCAAAATGCATTATTTCCGCCAACTGTGCGTGCAATCTGTCTGCCAAAAGCTCAAAATATGAGCAATGCATCCTGTGGCTTGTTTGGTTGAGAATGTGCGTATCCGTGCCTACAGCCTCATTTACACTGTGGTGTACGCCGGGGATGCGCAGCAAACACAGCTGATATAGGCTACAAGCCCACACCGCGATAGCAACCGCGACCGGTGTCGGCGAACACAGCTGATATACAAGCCCAGACCGATTGCGGTTGTGTTCGCGTATCCTATGACACTGTATAAATGAGGCTACCAGGCAGCCTGCGCACACACAAACACGGTAACACATGGATAATGGTGATGGACTTGCACTGACAAGTCAGCAAATTTACCTAACCTAAAACAAACAGGTAAGTATAGACTGGGGTTGTATATTTTGATGTCTGTTAAGTTTAAATCATAATAGTCAAATGCATCATCTAAATTATAGTGGCACAGTACACTCAAGGTCTGGTTCTCAGAAATAAAGCCACAATCGAAAAGAAAGAATGTTTTGTTTCTTGACCGTCTTTGTGTAATGACAATTGATCCCACTGTTATCAGTTTTACATGCGTGTAATGTACAATCCTGAGTATATCATTAAGTACTGCATGGTTGCATTTCATCTCTATTGATGGAAAAGTCTACCTGTATTGGCATGATTCAATTAGTTTAAACTTTAAAGACATATGTGCGTGTACATATATATATGTGTGTGTGTGTGTGTGTGTGTGTATGTATATATATATCATCCTCTTTCCAATGAGATACAACTTGTAAGGATCCTGCATTTCTGGAATGAGTGACACTGGTAATTGTGTGGGAAGGGACCAATTTTTTTTTTGAGAAAAACCCCTACAATATTTTTTCAGTTGATAATTTCTCCCATTTAACAATACAGATTGGTGTTGTCTTTTATACCGCTAGAAAGCCTGATTAGTCCCCTTTTCAATGAGAAATAAGTTGTAAGGATTGTCAATCGATTGGTATGACCAACATGGCTAAACATGTCCACACATATGGAATTATGTAGTAAACAAATAAGTGTGAAATAACTCAAAACATGTTATATATTTTTGATTCTTCAAAATAGCCACCCTTTGATTACTGCTTTGCACACTCTTGGCATTCTCTCAATGAGCTTCAAGAAGTAGTCACCTGAAATGGTTTTCCAACAGTCTTGAAGGAGTTCCCAGAGATGCTGAGCACTTGTTGGCCCCTTTGCCTTCACTCTGCGGTTCATCTCATCCCAAACCATCTCGACTTGGTTTAGGTCCGGTGACTGTGGAGGCCAGGTCATCTGCCGCAGCACTCCATCACTCTCCTTCTTGGTCAAATAGCCCTTGCACAGCCTGGAGGTGTGTTTAGGGTCATTGTCCTGTTGAAAATAAATGATGGTCCAACTAAACACAAATCGGATGGGATGGCATGTCGCTGCAGGAAGCTGTGGTAGCCATGCTGGTTCAGTGTGCCTTCAATTTTGAATAAATCCCCAACAAAGTCACCAGCAAAGCACCCCCACACCATCACACCTCCTCCTCCATGCTTCACAGTGGGAACCAGGCATGTAGAGACCATCCGTTCACCTTTCACAAAGACACAATGGGTGGAACCAAAGATCTCAAATTTGGACTCATCAGACCAAAGCACAGATTTCCACTGGTCTAATGTCCATTCCTTGTGTTTCTTGGCCCAAACAAATCTCTTCTGCTTGTTGCTTTTCCTTAGTAGTGGTTTCTTAGCAGCTATTTGACCATAAAGGCCTGATTGGCGCAGTCTCCTCTGCACAGTTGATGTAGAGATGTGTCTGCCACGAGAACTCTGTGTGGCATTTATCTGGGCTCTAATCTGAGGTGCTGTTAACTTGAAGCTGGTGACTCGGATGAACTTGTCCTCAGCAGCAGAGGTGACTCTTGGTCTGCCTTTCCTGGGGCAGTCCTCATGTGAGCCAGTTTCGTCGTAGCGCTTGATGTTTTTTGCGACTGCACTTGGGGACACATTCAAAGTTTTTGCAATTTTCCGGACTGACTGACCTTCAGTTCTTAAAGTAATGATGGACTGTTGTTTCTCTTTACTTAGCTGATTGGTTCTTGCCATAATATGAATTTTAACAGTTGTCAAACAGGGCTGTCAGCTGTGTACCAACCTGACTTCTGCACAACACAACTGATGGTCCCAACCCCATTAAGAAGGCAAGAAATTCCACAAATGAACCCTGACCTGTGAAGTGAAAACCATTTCAGGTGACTACATCATGAAGCTCATTGAGAGAAGGCCAAGGGTTTGCAGCGCTGTCAACAAAGCAAAGGGTGGCTACTTTGAGGAATCTAAAATATAAAACATATTTAGAACTATTTCACATTTTTTTCTGTGCTATGACTAAAACTAAGGACTAAAACTCGACAAGAAAATATTTTTAATTTTCGTCCACTAAAACTACACTAAAATCTTTTTAATTTTCGTCAACTAAGACTAGATTAAAACTAATTAAGGACAGCGATGACTAAAATGTGACTAAGACTAATAAGCATTTTCGTCAATAAGACTAAGACTAAAATTAAAAAGGCTGTCAAAATTAACAGTGTTAAATGCCTTATAAATAAATGGAAATATTGCAGTGTGGTAGATCCACGAAACTGCACGTTGTATTATATTCATCTGTATGGACGCTATTCTGTTTGCCCCTGGTTACACACACGCATTCATTTTTCCTGTAATGAGTTAATGGGTTCATTTACTTGCACAGCAAAAATTCTCTGGTTGTCCACAAAACTCATGAACTATTAATAAAACCTAAAATTACTACATATGGCATCTACTCATGTGAGGAGTCTGTTTTCATGGTGATTTCCTTTATTTCCAGTTTGATCTACAGGATGGTGGAGGGATGTGCAGTTAAGGGCAAAAAGCAGCTAAAAAATTCAGTCTCGTGGGGGTTTAGGTCAGATTGCACACAAGCATGGAGGCATAAGTTTCTTACTTTCTGTGTCATCTGATCCAAATGCTCTTTCACAGGCTCAATTTAATGAATCTGAACTGGAACAAAATATTTGCTACAAGCACAGGGTATTACAATCTTGTCACCAATCTCAGTCCAAGCCATTGAGCCTGAAATCCATGTCGTTGTATAGCAAATTATACCCCATATAAACATACATCACATATAAAATATAAGGTGCAGTTTGTGGTTTCTCATAATCAAAGGTTACTTTGTGCTGAGTGGTGATGAATTCTGTCTCTTGACATCTGAGAAGCTAAAACATAAATCAAGTCCAAAGCTTTTCAGGAGGACTTAAAGTACCTTAAGTTCTCCATTTAAGATCTATAATTTATCATATATAATCTATTTAATGAATGTATAGACACTTTTTTTTAAAGGAACACTACAGTATATTGCTCTGGAGCAACTTCTACAATGTAATCATCCTTAAAGATAGAGAATGTGTAGCCCTAATGAAACTGGAAGTTACAACATGTAAATGTTTAAGATATTATCTATTTAAGATTGTCTGTTAGAGACGGTGTTGAATGAACTCCCCACTGCCTGTCACTTCCTCATGAAGAACATCTGGCTGTCATGTCTGTGCAACTCCTGGGTTTTTGTACATACAATTTT